>SNQJ01S0024322.1:19061-56825 GCA_010110895.2 Picea sitchensis
GGACTATCTGTATTGGTTTGAGTTATCTCTTGAACATTGTATAAGCTATTTATGATAAGAAAGTTTTTGCTGGGTTTTCTTCCCCTAGAGGGTTTCCCAGGATAAATACTGTGTCTCTTGTGAATGTGTATTTCTCAGTGATCTTGATCTTATTATGCTCTTATCTATTGAAATGCAAAGAACTATAATAATGGCATAAACATTAACAACACAGGGCATCCAAATGAAACACATTGTTCCATATACATCACAACAAAATGGTGTTGCTGAGAGAAAGAACCGCACATTAAAAGAAATGGCTAATTGTATGATCCAATCTAATGGATTAATTCTAAAGTATTGGGCGAAAGAAATCAACTGTGCAAATTACATAGTCAATCACACTCCCACAAAGGCTCTTAAAAATATAACACCGCAAGAAGCTTGGCCTAAAATTAAACCAGATGTAAGTCACTTATGTGTATTTGGCAGTATATCATGGGCTCACATTCCTAATGAGAAAAGGAAAGCATTGTAGCCTAAAAGTGAGAAGTTTATATTTGTTGGTTATTCTGAAGATGTCAAAGGTTATATACTTTTTCAATCACATTGTAATGAAATTATTCTTAGAAGAGATGTTAAATTTGATGAAAATATCTTGGCTTGCGAGCCTAATTTGACGGTTCTACCTTCTTCAGCCTGTGAGCCATATTTGACGTTTTTGCCTTATTTTGTTCCTATTCTAGTTTCTTCTTCAAATGATAACAGTGAGGATGAAAATCCACCTCTGCCTGCTCACCTTCCTTCAGATGAGTCCTTTGAACCTGAACTCACACTAGTTCCACCGCTTCCTAGATGGGTTCGTTCAACACGAGAAGAAGTTGGTTGTCTTGTTGGTGATCCTTCAGATTAGCGTCAAACATGTTCACAGTTCCAACGATCCTCTTCTCTTTTGGCTCAAGTTTCATAGACTCATTATCCATAGACATTTGTAGAAGCTTCAGGTCATCCAGATTGGGATACAACAATGAATGAAGAGTATCATTCTTTAATGGCAAACAATACTTGGGATCTTGTACCTCTTCCAAAAGGAATAAAACTTATCAGATGTAAATGGGTCTATAGAACTAAGTATGCATCATATGGAAGTGTTGAAAGACACAAGGCTCGGCTAGTTGCCAAAGTATTTTCCCAATTTGAAGGAATTGACTATAATGAAACCTTTTCCCATGTAGCCAAAATGAATTCCATCCACCTTGTTCTTAAATCCTCCTTCTTGAATGGATATTTGCAAGAATAAATATACATGGAACAACCTCCTAGATATGTCTAGAATGACTCTAACCTTGTATTTCACCTTAAGAAATCTCTTTATGGTCTTAAGCAAGCTCCCCGAGCTTGGTATGCCAAAATAGACAACTTTCTTATTGACACTGGATTCTCTAGATGCCATTCTGATCCTAATGTCTATACCAAGAAAGTAGGAAGCCATCTCATAATTCTTGTCCTTTATGTTGATGACCTTATCCTTACTTGTATTAACTCAAAACTTTTAAACCATGTGAAAACCATCCTTAAGAAGATATTTGAAATGGCAGACTTAGGCTTTTTGAACTATTTCCTTGGCCTCCAAGTTTTGCAAACCAATGAAGGAATTTTTCTTTCCCAGTCGAAGTATGCTTGTGACCTTCTTCGTCGCTTTCACATGGATTATTGTAAACCATCCCCTTCTCCCTTCCATTCTGGAGTCAATATTATTGCCACCTATACTTCTCTTGAAGTTGATGCCACCCTAAACCGTCAGTTAGTTGGCAGCCTCTTATACTTGAGTCATACCCATCCTGATATTTCTTTTATTGTTGGTCTTGTTGCCCGATATATGCCAAGACCCCATGAAAGCCATTGGAAAGCAGCTAAAAGGACACTTCTCTATGTCTGTGGTACATTTCAGTTCGGGATACATTACAGTTCAGGGGGGACTCCTTTATTTGTTGGTTTTACTAATTCAGATTGGGCCGATGACCCTGATGATCAGAAGTCTACTGCAGTTTATGTTTTCAGCCTTGGTTCAGGACCTGTCACTTGGTCCTGTAAGAAACAACAGGTTATTGCACTTTCTTCAGCAGAAGCAGAGTACCGAGCAACTGGAAATGCAAGTCAGCAATACTTTTGGCTTCGACAGATCCTTTCAAAGTTTGGATTTGAGCAACATCATCCAACTAGCCTTTGGTGTGATAATCAGAGTTCCATCAAGCTCGCTAAATACCTAGTTCAACATTAGCGCAACAAGAACATCGAGCTACACATGCACTTCATCAGAAAGACCATTCATGATCAAGTTATTGAAGTGCTCTTTTTCCCTACAAAAGATAAAGTTGCAAACATTTTCACAGTCTCTTATAGAAGCAAAGTTTTCTAAACTTCGATTTATGTTAGGAGTTCAGGAAGTTGTCATTAAGGGGGGATAGGCTCTAATGCCTCCTTTCTTCTCCTATTTTGTCAACGTTGTAAATCCTTCAATCCTATCCCAAGTTGTTCTTAAGGGGGGATGTTAGAATATTTAGACACTTAGGAGTTAGTTAAGAACTACTTGGTCTAATGTGTCCTTAGGTAAAAGTGTGTTTCTTAGTGTGTTTCTTTAGTATGCATTTGTAGTTAGGACATCTGATGGTCACGATATGTTCCTGACATAGAGTGATCTGACGGTTCATACTCTCCTCGATGTTAATGACCATTGATTTGTGGCTTAGCACCCAATTGGTCCATGATCTCTATTTAAAGAGCATGGAGGGTTATTTTCCGATCATCGATTGTGAGAAACTCTCTTGTAAAATATCTTTGTAATCTTTGTCTTTTGCATTAATAAACTTCTCCAAGTGGTCACGTTGGATGGGGTCGTGGATGTTTCCCCATAGGGGTTTTACCACGTGAAAACATCGATGTGTTGATCTTTTATCTGGTTATGTGAGTGGTTACTGAAGGCGTTCGTCCTCTATTAAAATACCTATGTTGTCGAACATGTGGCATCCACTCAGTCAGTGCCACGTCAACTAGTGATGTTAGCAATTTACATCACTCTGAGAGTTTGTACTTCAGCAGTTTCACCACCAACAAATAACCGAAGTCTCGAAGTTTCAAAATGAACGAGAACCGTTCATCATGAAAATAACATCCAACCGTTCGATCTACTTCGACAAAAAAAACTCTGGAAGATTGAAGAACTGTGAAGGAGAAATTACCCGAAGAGGCGAAGGCCAAAGTCAACGCTAATCGTTGATCTACTTCAGGAGCGTTCTCAACCGATGATCAAGCATAGTGGAAGGATATCGTAAGTGGAGGTGTTAACTGACAAGAAGCTATCACCACCGCTTTATGACTTATTCAATAGGTAATCACTCTGGAGGAATTTATACTCCAGAATTCAGGAGCCACGAATAACCGAAGTTTCAAAGTAAATGAGAACTGTCCATCTCATCGTGACATTAAAATGCGATTGTTGATTTTGATAAGTGATCAAGCACTCGCTTGGCTTAGCGCCTGGTCACCACCTATGGTCGTATGGAATAAAGAAACAAAGGGTGAAAGAAGAGGCAATGCTTAAATTAATAATCTCGTGGTCCTGTGCCTATGGTCATATGTAAATGGATTGAAGGAAGCGCCTCTACAGAATTTGATTTCTGCAATATTTGCAAAGACATGAAATTAAGTTAAATAAAATTGATCCATACCTGTGATCGATTAATGAAAATATTTTTCATTAAATTGAAAAGGCTTCTCGATAATATTTGAATAAAGAAAAACAAACGAGATTATTGTTAATGAAGAGGTGAGATGGTCCAAACAAAGGGACAAAATGTTTCATAGCTCCCACCAGTTGGAAGAGTATATAAACGAAAAAGAGTGGTGGGAATAAAGTGTCTTTGCAGTCCATATAAGAAGATCAAAGCAGAAGCAAAGTCCAAGAAGAAGAACTGATGGTTCTTATGAAGTCAGGGTGGAAGGGAGGGGCATGGAAGGATTCATATTCTTACTAAGAAAATTGTAAAAGATAAGGGAGTTGGAGCTTCTTAGGGTTGGTGTCCTAAATACAAGGGAGTTGGTCATTCCTAGGGTTGGTGCCCTAAATACAAGGGAGTTGGTGCTTCCTAGGGTTTTTGCCCTAAAGATGAGGGAGTAGGTGCTTCCTAGGGTTGGTGCCCTGAAAAAAGGGGATATGTGTCTCCTAGAGTTGGTGCTCTAAAGAGGATCGGTGTCCTTCACTATTATTTATAAAACCTTGTAATTGATGTTAAATATATTTATATTATTGATTTTGCATACAATTCATTGTTGATTCATTGTGGTAATCAATAAAATATAAAAAGTAACTGCTAATTGTTAAAAAGGGTAATACTGATTCACCCCCGCCCTCTCAGTATTCCAACAGGAAATAATCAGGAAAAAGAAAAACCAGAATATGTAGTGCTTGATGAGATCACTGAAAAATAAATTCCAAAGGTATCAGAAAATAAAAATGTACAAAAATAAGAGCAACATGTACCTCAAACTCCTGCAAGTTTTATTAGAATATCTATTAGGTTAAGTAGACTCTCTGAACAATACTCTCCTTCATTGTATTATTTATTGTTGATTGATTTTGGTGAACCAAAATTTTATGAAGAGGAAATGCAGGTAGACACTAAAAATAAGTGGGAGCAAGGCATGAAAGAGGAAATGGATTCCTTGATAAATAACCATACTTGGGACATGGTTCAGTTGCCTCCAGGAAAGAGAGCATTGTAGAATAAATGGTTTTACAGGTTGAAGGAAGAATATGGAGGAAAAAAAAGGCACAAGGCTAAACTTGTTGTAAAGGGGTTTGCACAAAATAAAGGTATAGATTTTGATGAATTATTTTCTTCCTTTGTTAAGATGACTTCAATTAGGACTATTTTAAGTCTTGTGGCAGTAGAAAATTTTCATTTTGAACAGTTAGATGTAAAAACAATTTTTCTCCATGGGGATTTGGAGGAAGAGATTTATATGCAACAACCATAGGGGTATGAGGTCAAAGAGAAGGATAATTTGGTATGTAGGTTGATGAAGATATTGTATGGCCTAAAGAAAACTCCAAGGAAGTGGTATTTGGAGTTTGACAAGTTTATGATAGAACACGGTTACAGTAGATGCCATTCTGATCATTGTGTTTATTTTAAAAGGCTAGAAATTGGAAGTTATATTATCTTGCTATTGTATGTAGATGACATGCTTGTTGCAGAGTCTAATATGCAGGATATAAATGTGCTTAAGAATAAATTGGATAATTTATTTGCAATGAAGGATTTGGGTGTTGCAAAGAAAATCCTTGGTATGAGAATAAGAAGAGACAGGAAAAATCACAAATTGACATTGTCTCAGGGTTAGTATAGAGAGAAGGTGTTGGAGAGGTTTAGAATGAAGAATGAAAAACCAGTTAGTACACCTTTGGCCATCTATTTCAAATTAACTAAAGAAATGTGTCCCAAGACATAGGAGGATATAAAATACATGTCCAGGGTCCCTTATTCAACAACAATTGGAAGCTTGATGTATGCGATGGTTTGCAAAAGACCAGATATTGCACATGCAATGGGAGTTGTGAGCAGGTATATGAACAATCCATAAATAACATTGGGAGGCAGTAAAGTGGATTCTCAGGTATTTGAGAGGTACTTCTACTCATGCATTATGTTTTGGGGCTTCAAACACTGTTCTACAGGGATATATTGATTTATATATGGAAGGTGATAAAGATAGCAGGGGGAGCACCACATGATATGTTTTTACTATAGGTGGAACAACAGTAAGTTGGATTTAAAAACTACAAAATGTTGTTGCACTTTCAACAACAGAAGCATAATATGTTGCTGCTATAGAGGATAGTAAAGAAAGGATTTGGTTACAGACGTTTATGGATGAATTGGGAAAGAAGAAAGAGAATAACAAGTTGTACTGTGACAATGAGAGTCCCATTCATATTGCAAAGAACTCATCCTTCCATTCGAATACTAAGCATATACATCTCAGGTACCATTTCATACGATCCATCTTGGAAGACAAACATTTGAAGTTGGAAAAGATAGACACTAGCCAGAATACTGCAAACATGTTAACAAAGGGAGTAACCAGGGAGAAACTGAGTTCCTGCTTAGTTTCAGTTGGTCTTCAAGCATGAAGGTGAAGATGAGAAATTTTCTAGGTCCATGGTGGAGTATAGTCCAACAGGGAAAACAATAATGGAGTTTTTGTGATCAGTCTCTCAGTGGGAGATTGTTGGTTGTGGAGTCTGATTATCTTCTTGTTTCATAGGTTTTTGTTTTCAACCGTGTTTATACCCCATGAAGAATGTACACCTTGGGATACTATACAACCCTCCACACAGGGGGTTTACAGGGGGGCTTTCCCCCTCTGTGGGGTCTGAGGGGCTCATCCCCCCAGTCGGAGGGTCTAGGGGCATCCAAAGGAAAAAATTTCTTGTAAATGCATATTGTAATTTCATAGTAAATATAGAATGTTCATTATAAGGTTGTAGATCTGACGATAGAAGTTATGTTAGGGTTCTTTAAACCTAGAAGGAAACCCTGTTTTATGAGGGAATTTTATTGTGGCTATGTATCATTGCAAATATTGTATTCTGAGAGAGGAGACTCTGAGAGAAAGAAGAGGAAGTTACATTGGGTGTGATGTAGGTTGTACCCCTTCATTTGTTGGATAATAAAAAGGAAGGACTGGCGCAAACCCCGTTTCCTCCAAAGGGTTGATTGACCTCCTGGTCTTGTATCATTTGAGATACTGAGTTGGAATGATTCCTTGGGTCCTTTCTCTAGAACCCGAAAACTCATCAGAGGTCCTTCCCTTTTCTGGTGCAGGTTATGTGGTACCCGCGGACCCTCTCCTTAGCACTTCCCAAATTTAATGCCAACAATGCTAGCTCTCTATGCTAGGATCCCTCCTTGATGTGACCATGTACTTCGACCGTGAGTCATCTCCCTTCGTGACTTTGTGCTTAGAAGATTTTGTGAACTACTTGTTCCCTTTCCCCGACTTTCGAATCGTGAACTCTCCGGGACCAAATCTACGGTCAACGTTCCTCTGGTGATTAACGACTGTGATCAACTCGCGAGTTTGAACTTGCAAGTCATCTCTTCCCTCAACTCTTCTTCTCCCTCTTTGTGATTCAACGAAGTGTTGATCTCTCGCCACGCGTCCTGTCTCGATGGAAAACCAAGATTACTTCAACTCTCAGATCTTTGGGTATCCTCCTCCTGACTTTTCTCTGAAGGGTTTCTCCTCCGAAATACACAGATCTCTACCACGTGTCCTTTTGAATCCAACGGTCCAGAATCACTTTGCACCCTACAACTTCGCAAAGATATTTTGTTCCTACTATCGAACTTCTCGATCTTCTGCCACTTGTCTCACCCGACGATGGATGATTTCACTGTCTTCGGGACTTTGGAATGTCCTTGAATCCTTTGCACACTTAGTGCAATTTTCCCCTTTGAGACTTAGGCTGTTCTCGAACTCCTTTTGCACTCCTTTCAGAGTTCTACACAGACTCTTCTTCGAATTTTATCGGCTTGAAAACCTCCAAGGTTCCCATTTCCTCCACTTTCAGTGGACTTCCCCTTGCCCTCCTGGAAGTTAATAGATCCTCCTCCTGAGCTTGTAAGATGGAATTACAGTCTCCTTGGCACACTCCTTGCGCTCAGCTAAGCTTCTTGACAGATTCTCCCTTAGCCTATCTAAGCATCTTAAGGCATCTCCTTTCCTTTGTCGATCCACTCTTGCAAATCTTTCCTTCCTCAGAATGTTCATAAATTCTAGGATTCTCTTAAGGGTTCCAACACTTCTGAATGTGTCGATAGCGTGTGTCTCCACACCAACTCGATGCCCTCCTAGCAGAGTATTCCAGAGTGTTCAATAACTCTGAACTATTCTTTCTCCCACACAGTATTTTTTTCCAAGGTACTTAACCACCTTGAAATTTCTCCCTGAGTATGTGAATTAACCTGGTATGCCCTCCTGGAATTCTATCTTTTGACTCCACTGAGTTCAGACATGCACTCCATGCATCGGCTTACAGAGTTTCGACCCTCTATCACGCACTTCTTGCACTTAGCCTAGAGAACTAGACTTAACTCAACACACTCACGGATAGAAAATTGTATCTCTATCCCTGCAGACGATTTATAACATTCATCTACAATTCAAAGACATGTAAATGACATTCATAACATAGAATCCATTACACAAAAATTTAAAACAGGAAAAACAGTAATTTTCTATTAATGGTGGAATGTCAAATTACAATTTGTTTGAGTCCGGACTAAAACTGAGTCTTGGATCTCCCATTACAACCCTACAACAACCAACTTCAACAACCTCCATCGGGCATAGAATACAAATATTTATACAAGAGAGTCTCAACGAGCTTCCTTGGCAAGCTAAACTAGTGATGTCAAATCACCATTCAAAATGCCTATCGAAAGGCCAAATTAATGATGGAAATCTGCTCCAAATCGGATGCAAATCCCTTCTGTCATCAACCACTTAATGGAGACCTTATATCTAGCTTGTGCAAAGGCACAATTTGGCTCTTCCAGCTTGTCCTCATTAAATGTCTAGATCACGCCTTGGATTCTCAAGGCAAAATGAGAGGGTGGTGCCTCTCCCTTCATTGAATGCACACCATGCGTGAAATATGACTGGCGCAAGCTGAGGTGGAGTGATGCTCGTGCATCATACTCCACGGCTACGAAGATCATGATCTCCTGCTCATGATATTTACAGTGTGGTTGAAATCCTCTTAGATCCCAAACTTTCTCTTGGATTTGTCACTTGGCTCCTTTGCTTCACTGCCTCTGCTCCTGCATCATCCTCGTTGCTTGTGCAGGTTTCTTTCTGTCCAAATTCCTCATACTAACCAATTCTTCTGTCGAATCCAACATCAAATTCCTTATCTCCTCAACCACCTCGTCCAGCTGCTCCATCATCTGACTCTCCTATTGCAGACTAGCTTGCTTCACTTCTTCCTTGTTCATGGGTAAATTACATTGATCTCCCATGTTATCTTCTCCACCTCTTGTGGATTTAACATTCCATTCTGTTGCAACCTCCACTTCTACAGTCTCCTCATCATTGGGCTCCTTCTCAGCTATTACTTCTGACAGATTGACTCCTGTCAGTTTTTCGACTGGTTCCTTTCCATCTTCCTCAAGCTGCTCCTTCTGCTAGTGTATTTCCCCTGGCATGACTATCTTATGGCAACCACCTTCTAGTTCTGTATTGTCCAACCAACCCTCCAATGCCTTTAAATCCAACTCCCATTGAGTGAGTAATTCAACTGGGCGTTCTTCTGTTGGGATAGATTTCAGTATCTGTTCCTCCTCCTTCACGATAATATTATCTTGTTGTCCCATTGTTGCACCCACAACGTCTGTGTTAGCCTTTCCTCAGTGATTTGGTAGGAATATCTCGACTCCCCCAATGATCAGAATGGTCCTTTGTTCCCACTCTTCAATGGTGGAAGTTGTTAACTTCTCATTGTCTTCATTCACATGGTTTGCAACTCCGTGCGAATCTTCCTCTGAGCAAGGTCTTCCTTCTGCCTCCTCTTCCTATGTCAGCTTCCCCAACTGACGGGAACTCTAAACTAAGCTCATGTCTTCTCCCTTGCCCACCTGGAAATCTGGGATGTCTCCTCTGCCCACCTGGTAGTCCATGAGATCCACTGGCCTCTTCACATTTCCCACCTGGCAATCTAGGAGACCCTTTCCAGATCTATTTCCCTTATGACTGAGGGATTTGGCCTGCCTCAACCACATTTTTAACATCTATTGTTTCCCTCTAGCCAACAACTTATGAGCATGCCACTTAGTTTTTGTCTTCAAGGGCCATTCATACCTCTAACGCACCTTTTCCTCCTTCTGCATCTTGAATGCTAGCCTCTCCATCTGGGCTCATATTTCACTGAGCTCCTTGTCCATCTACGCTTTTCTCTTCTATGAGCAGAATTTCCCTTGATCGTACTCATGACTCCCAACGACCATCTTGCTTCACCTACAACCCACCTGGTTATTTAACATCTGCTGCACACCCCTGCAACATCTTCAACATAGCATAACACTATGTCTCTCTTTCCTACAGAAGTCAATTTTGCATTAGCTTTGATATTCCCTTTGCCTACGATATATAGAAAAAACAATCTCTGATACCACTCCTGGCGCAACCCCCCTTCCCTCCAAAGGGTTGCTCGACCTCCTGATCTTGGATCGTTTGAGATACTGAGTCAGAGCGACTCCTTGGGTCCTTTCTCTGGAACCTGAAAAATCTATCACATGTCCTTCCCTTTTTTGGCATAGGTTATGTGGTACCCGCAAACCCTCTCCTTAGCGCTTCCCAAATTTAACACCATGAAAAATGATAGCTCTCTATTCTAGGATCCCTCCTTGATATGACCATGGGCTTTGATTGTGAGTCAGCTCCCTTCGCGACTTCGTGCTTCGAAGCTTTTGCGAACTTCTTGTTCCCTTTCCCCGACTTCTGAATCGTGAAATATCCGGGACCAGATCTACGGTCCACGTTCCTCTCACGATTAACAACTGTTATCAACTTGCGAGTTTGGACTTATGATTCCTCTCTTCCCTCAACTCTGCTTCTCCCGCTTTGCGATTCAACGAAGTGTTGATCTTTCGCCACGCGTCCTGTCTCGATGGATGACCGAGATTACTTCGACTCTCAGCTCTTCGGGTATCCTCCTCTTGACTTTTCTCCAAAGGGTTTCTCCTCCAAAATACACGGATCTCTACCATGTGTCCTTCCGGATACAATGGTCCATAATCACTTCATGCCCTGCAACTTCGCGAAGATATTTTGTTTTCCCTTGGAAAACCTTCTGAAGTTCCTACTCCCGAACTTCTCGATCTTATGCCACTTGTCTCTCCTGATGATGGACGATTTCACTGTCTTAGGGACTTTGACAAGTCCTTGAATCCTTTGCACACTTAGTGTAATTTTCCCCTTCGAGACTTAAGTTGTTCTCGAACTCCTTCTGCACTCCTTGTAGAGTTCTACGCAGACTCTTCTGCAACTTTGCTCAGCCTGGAAACCTTCAAGGTTCCCAGTTCCTCTGCATCCTTTAGTGGACTTCCCCTTTCCCTCATGGCAGTTAATCACTCTTCCTCCTGAGCTTGTAACATGGACTTACAGTCTCCTCGGCGCACTCCTTCCTCTCAACTAAGCTTCTCGACGGCTTCTCCCTTAGCCTATCTGAGCATCTTAAGGCATCTCCTTTTCTATGTCAATGCACTCTTGCAAAGCCTTCCTTCCTCTGAATTTTCAACAATTCTGGGATTCTCTTAAGGGTTCCAACACTTCTGAATGTCGGTAGTGTGCATCTCTAGACCAAATCAATGCCCTCATGGCAGTGTATTCCAGAGTGTTTAGTAACTCTAAACTATGCTTTTTCCCACACAGTCTTTCTTTCCAAGTTACTTAACCACCTTGAAATTTCTCCCCGAGTCTGTGAATTAACCTAGTATACCCTCCCGTCAGTCTCTCTTTTAACTCCACTGAGTTCAGACATGCACTCCTTGCATCGGCTTACAGATTTTCCACCCTCTGTCGCACACTCCTTGCGCTTATCCTAGAGAACTAGACTTAACTCAACACACTCGTGGATAGAAAAATGTATATCTATCCCTACAGACGATTTATAACATTCATCTACAATTCAAAGACATGTAAATGACATTCATAACATAGAATCCATTACAGATAAATTTAAACAGGAAAAACTGTCATTTTCTATTAATGGTGGAATGTCAAATTACAATTTGTTTGAGTCCGGACTGCAATTGAGTCTTGGCTCTCCCCTTACAACCCTACACCAACCAACTTCAACAACCTCCATCTGGAATACAATACAAATATTTATACAAGAGGGGCTCAACGAGCTTTCCTCGCAAGCTAAACTAGTGGTGTCAAATAACCATTAAAAATGCCTATCGAAAGGGCAAATTAATGATGGAAATATGCTCCAAATCGGATGTAGTTCCCTTCTGTCATCAACCACTTAATGACTACCTTATCTCCAGCTTGTGTGAAGGCACAATTTGTCTCTTCCAGCTTGTCCTCATTAAATTTCTGGATCACGCCTTGGATTCTCGAGGAAAAATGAGAGGGCAGTGCCTTTCCTTTCCTTGAATGCGCACCATGCGTGAAATCTGACTGGCACGTGTTGAGGTGGAGTTATGCTCCTGCATCAAGGACCTATAAATTTCTTTAGTGGACGTATCCAACATTGGGTGAACCACATATATCTATGTCTCTATTGTATTGTGTATCTTCTATGTTTTATTTATGCATTTGTTTTTATTTTATTTCTCCTCGATCCTGTTTTTCTAACACGTTCTTCTTCGAAAGTCTGTTAATTGTTTTTTCATGTATGTGAGCATGTTAGTGCTCCAGTAAAAAATAGTGGTGTCTAGACACTGAGCTACATAATGGATCTGTGCACATGAAGCATGATGAAGTGTTTCAGATCCCGTGATCCACCCAATCATGTAGAGCACTATCCAAAGATTGAGGCTAGTGATCTTGTGAATTGGCACCTGATATCCTACTTTCTCAGTGTTGGCCTCACAATACATCCCGATATAATCCTATATGTTATGCGGTCTTGGAGGAAAGGTCCTCAAGTTGATCGGTTCTCCCCTCCTAGAGAGGCTGGTCAAGAAGTAAATATTCTCCATTGTTGGAGTCAATGATTGGCCCTCCACCATGAAGGCCTCTGCATCTGGATGCCAATACTCTATCAAGTGGTTTAGTAGTCTGGGTTGTGCCCTCATGAATGGACACTAAAACATTTTCCACATACCACACTTCTTAAGCATGGAAATGCCCCCTGGATCCTCCTCTACCAAGAAATATAGCTCTTCATGTTCCCTTTTTCGCCAATGAAGATACATTCTATTGCAAAATTTTTGTGAGGTTATCCCCTTATTTCATATTTTTTGAAAGATAAAATTTGTATGCGGGATGCCTTTAAGACAATCACGTATGTACGCAGGCTAAGTGTTACTTTGCTTGCATACATACATGTGTTGGGCATGGACAACCCGCGTACATGCAGGCCCGGTCCTTTTACAAGGGTGCACACCCTCTAAACAATAAATTAAGCAACAAATAATAGATGAAAATGAAAGGAAAGGTCATTTGTACTTACTTGGTTCAGGTTTGAGGATCTTTCATCCACCGCAACTCCTTGAATTCACGGTTTGAAGAAGAGGGTTTTTTAACTTTTTGGTTATTTTCCAAATTACAATGGTTTTAATTAGCTTTCCACCTCTATTTATAGAATGTTTTGGCCTTTTTTGCCCCAATGTGGTCCTCTGTTTCCCTTTCCTTGGCCTGATGGGTACATGTAATTCTTTTTGAAGTGATTTGTGGGTTGTTCTAATGTACTTGTTCTTTTTGGTTTGGTGTTTTTATGAGATGAGTTACACTCATATCATCCCATGGTAAAAGTTTTTTTTTGACATTTGCATATAAGTTAGGTTCTCACCACCTTGAATTTTTCATATTTTTGACTTTTTCTCTTTGCCACAGGATCCATCCCACCGAAGTGTGACACATAACCTTCTATGCTTCTTTAGAAGTGTTGTAGTTAGGTGGTAGAGCCTTCCTTTACATGGATTCCCTAGGTAGATCATTTACTGCATTTTGGCATCCATGTTATGAGTTTTATCTATAGGATTGGGAGTCCTTTTAGTCCCGCAATGATTGTATATCGAAGCCCCATTCTTCTTCATATTTTCTGGATGATACCCAAGGGACTCCCTATGAGCATGGTTTGTTGTCTTTCAGGCTCACTTAAATTTTGAAAGCGATATCTAATGGGACATTATTTATTCTTTTCGGTCTCATTTAGATTACTTAAGAAAAGAAGCCCCCCCTAGAGTCTTCTTTAATCCCTTTTTAGACTCTCTAAAATTTAAAATATTTTCGATCGATCTTGTTTCCCTTCACGCTCGTCAAACTAAAATTGAAGGCACATCTGTCTGACGATAGTTTACCCATTTTTTGGTCTGGGCGATTAATTCACGAATAAAGGTATGCCCTGGGAGCTTCGGTTCACTAGGAGAGTATTCTCAAGTGTAATTTTATCCCTTTTTCAGGCCCGAGGGACTAAATTTTCAAAAAATGACCATTCTCCTTGGTTTTGGTTTATCTCTTTTTCGGGCCTGGGAGTTTATCTACAAAAAAACAACCACCTCGGAGTCCATATTTAAGCTCTTTTCAGACTCCCTAAATATGAAAAGATCATCGAGTGACCTTATTCCTTTCACACTCGTTAATTGGTTCAGAAAGAATATCTATTTGGACTAATTTTAACCCTTTTTCTGGACAATAGATTATCCAAGAAAAATGTACGCCTCGAGAGACATGTCTCTCCATGAGAGTTCTCCTAAGTTATATTTTATACTTTTTCGGGCTAAGGATACTAAACTTAGAAAAACGATGTGAGTCCATAGTTAAGCTCTTTTCAGACTCTTTAATATTGAAAAGATAGCTAAGTGATATTGTCTTTGTCACACTCATTGAAATGGTTTTGGAGAGACTTCCTTTAGTTATAAGTTTAACCCTTTTTTGAACTGACTGGACCAATTATGAAAAATGAACACTCTGGAGTCTTTTTTTAGTGTTTTTCAGACTCTCTAAACATGAAAAACCATGGAGATTACCTTCTCTAGGCTCATAAAAATCAACATGGAAGGAGTCTTGTTGTGTCATACCTAATCACATTGCATGTATCATCCTTGCGTCTTTGGCCTAGTGTCGGCTTCATGTTTCTATTTAACTAAACCTTCAAAGCATTCCTTAAATGCAAGCCTTGTAGTACTTTTTCCCTCGTGATCTGACACCTTGACCCATGGAGTAATTTTCCCAAGTGTCCTTATCCTGCACGTGTCTCCTTGTGCTTAGCATCAATATTTTCCATGCAATTGGAACTAGTTTTCTTTCCTGCAACACTCGTTCCTTCTTTGTAACGTAACATTATTTTCTTCTTTTTCAAGCTCATTAAAAATTTGAAAAAGACAAAAAAAAATCAAATATTCCAAAAAGAGGGGATGGGATATACATTCTCTTTTATCGGAAGAAAGATAGTCGACCTTGGACAAAGCACATCCTTTCATTTGTTCGTCAAGCATTGGGATCTAGTATGACCTTAGGAAGTTGTTCTCGTTACATAGAGTTGTGTCCTCCTCCATTTGGTTACTCTTCCAAACATATGGAGAGTTTGTGATGCCTCTTGTATCACATACTTATGTCAAATATATGTTTCCCGAGTCTCATCATTTCGTCTTCCATTTTTCCAAGGGAGGTTTTATCCAAATTGAGTCGACCATTCTGCAGTTTATCTCTTGACTTTCATGAGTCGTCCATCCTGAGAGTCCAGTCAAGTTTAGATTCAAAATCAATGGAGTTATGTGCCTGATGATAGAGATCCTCCAATCTTTCCCCGACAGCATGTCGAATACCTCAGGGTAGTGAGTGTTATACTCTTATTGTACTCCTAACTGAGTTTTGAAGATCTTGAAGTTGTTGCTCGAGCTATGAAGTCCTCATCTCTAGCCACAGGCGTCATTGCTCCTTTAATATGCATATTATATTGTACTTAAGATGCATTATCTCTCAGTCTGTTTTTATTGATGAATTCATATCACATTATGGAGATATTAAGAGAAATACATTATTTAGTCAATTGATAAATCTTCGAAAAAAAAAGGTCCAATTACAGAGCACATTCAACAATTCCAAAATCTTAGTCTCATGGTAAAGAACATTCTTGAGGATAATTTGTTAAATCTCTTTATTGACACTTCAAAAGAGAACATTCAACATGAGGTGCATCTATTTGAACCTAAATCCCTAGATCAAGCTTTCATTATGGAAAGGAAAGTGGAAAACAAAAATATGGCTACTAGAAGGGTGGCCTCTAACAAATATAGAGAGAACCATATTTCCTCTCCTAACCTCAATTGTGTGACAAGGTTGACACCTCAACAAATGGATGAAAGAAGAGAAAATGGACTATGTTTCGATTGTGATAGCAAGTACAGTAAGGGGCATAAATGTAGTGAGAACAAATTATTCTACATAGACTGTGAAGAGGAAGAAGATTGATAATTGGAACCATCACAAGATCTAGTTTTATAAGATGTTACTCCAATGATATATTGTCATCAATTGGACAACATCAATACTCCACAAACCCTCAAGATACAAGGATACACAAAAAATAAAAAGGTAACAATGTTGATTGATTCTAGTAGTACCCATAACTTCATCAATTACAAATTATCAAAAGATCTCAATTGCTTTGTATATCCAACACCAAAATTTCAAGTAATGATTGCATATGGAGATAAGATAAATTGTTCTAGGAAGTGCCATAGTATTAAGATAAATATGGGGGAGTATTTTTTGTATAGTCCCATGATTTCCATCCAAACGGGTGGTTCTGATGTTGTATTAGGGGTCCAATGGTTACAATCATTGGGAACAATGGCCCTTAAGTTTCAAGATATTTTCATGATATTTTCCTCAAATGGCAAGGAAATTGAGCTTATAGGTATCTAAGGGAAATCCTCTAAGGTGATAAGATCTAATAGCAAGAAAACATTACTCAAAAAGGGACACCATGGTGTAATTGCACAATTATTCCCACTAGATGTTCAAACATATATATCCTTTTCTCCATTCGATATCCAAATAGTTATTAAAAATAATTCCAAAGTATTTGGAGAAATTCCTAAGGGTATCCCACCTGCTCGAGAGCATGACCATGCTATTTATTTGCAACCATGAAGTGTACCACCTAACATTAGGCCTTATAGGTATCCATATGCACAAAAGAGTGAGATTGAGCATATGATCCAAGAAATGTTAGAGACTGACATCATTAAACCTAGACAAATTTATTTCTCTTCACCAATGGTGATGGTTACAAAAAAGGATGGTTCATGGTGCACGTGTCCAAATTATAGACTACTCAACAAAATGACCATCAAAGATAAGTTTCCTATTCCTATCATTGATGAATTGCATGGATCGATTTTCTTTACTAAGTTGGATCTTCGTTCGAGATATCATCAAATCAGAATGAGGCAGGAAGACATTCCCAAAACAACTTGTAGAACACATGAAGGCCATTATGAGCTTTTGGTTATGCCATTTGGACTTACTAATGTACCTTCAACATTTCAAAGCTTGATTAATTCTATTTTCAAGCCTATTGAACAAGCATTTTGGATAAGTCTTGGGAATTGCATAGGAACAAATCACGTGAAATTTTGGCAAAGGATAAACACATGCACAAATCATTCAAAGCATGTTTGGGAGTCAACACGCAAAATGAAGAAAGTAGTTAGGATGTTTTTTCCACATTGTAACAGGCTTATTCCTAGTGAAACTATAAATTGTGATGGGTTTTTGGTAGAAATGAGAGTTTTTGGTGTGGAGTTCTTCTATGTTAGTCGAGTTTTGGAGAAGTCTGGAGGAATATTTTTAACGTATGACTAAGGAGTTAGGCTTGCACTGCAACATAACAACTAGGAAGGTTTGAGTAATGGTTGTTGTTGCATATTTTTGTAAGCACAGTGTGCAACTGGAAGGAGAATATACATGATTAATATAAGAAACCAGTTGTTGTGGACGTAGTCCAGATTGGTGTGAACCACATTAAAACTTGTGTCTTGATGTGATGCTATGTGTGTGATAATATGGATATTTATTATTATGAATATGTTATCGATATTGCGCAATGATGATGAAAGCTTAGTATTCTGAATATGTTATTCATATATGTTGTCATAATGTCGCACACTGAAGTAACTGATAAATGAATGAATGCCAAGTAAAGTATTGATGCACACATGGTATGTTTCATAAATATTAAAGGGTAAGTAATATAAACTATGCACATAGTAGATGAATGGATAATGCATAGTATGAGTATGTTGAATTCCTCACTCCCCCCCATTGCAAAAACTTGGTTCCTACAACCCCTTTACATGCCTCGGGTGAGACTTCACTTTCTTTCATGTGATGATGAAAGGGCCAATATCTATTGGTTTTGTTGGTTTATTAATGGTTAACTGCACGTCTTCCCATTGCGTGCCAACAAATGGTTCCATTGTTAAGACCAGGATATGTAACTGAGGGGAATGTTTTGGAGGCCGAATAAGGAAGAGATCACATAATGGCTACAGAGGAAGAAATGATAATTTACCATAGAAAAGAATAGGAACCCATGACTTAGCGATGAACGATGGTTATAAAGGTATGTTTTACAGACCTTCATGAATTCTTCTTTGGTGAATTTCTAATAATTTTGACTGAATGGTTAGAAATGCTAGTGGAGAATGTTGGGAGATACCGAGTTGAGGCTCTAAGAAATTGGACCCATGAATTGATCAGACAATTGAATACAGTAAGTAATAAAGTTTCTCGTGCAGTGGATTTTTGGTTGAATAGTATATTGGGGGGTTACATTACATAGTTTGCAATAGATTGTACCCATTTGTATAGTGTCGCTGAAAGGGAATTCTTCAAGGGTCTGTGCAAAATATTTATGAACGCATTGTCTACCTAGATAAAGATGTTGTGCGACAAGAATGTTATGAATATGGAATCTGACTACTATGCGCCTTCGTGCACATAGGGGGAATGGGGGATGACCATAGGATGGTCTGAGAGTGGAAAAGGATGAGTAAGGAATGGATGGATTGAGGATGCTAAGAGAGGAAGATAGTGACTCAAATGAAGAGATTGGATTATTTCGTTGTGGGAAAAGGTTTAGGTATAGTAAGTAGGAGATTGTCGCTGAGAGAGAAGAGAAGAAAAATATTTTTGAGAAAATAGACCCCTGCGTAACGCTTTAGATCACATCGTACAGAGAAATGAAAGAGAAAGAAAATGATCCTTAGTGTAGTCCAACATAAGAATTAATTCCATCTCAGATCAAAATCTATGTCAAACCCATGACCATGTGTGCGTCACCAAGATCTAAAGCAGAAACTAGAACTTTTTCAAGAGCAATTATAGTAAGTGGAAGAAGTTAGAATAGTAGTTAGAATAGTGGAAGTAACACAATGAACCATAGTCAGTCAACATCACCGAAGATAAGTACTACACAAAATACAATGGAATGAATAGACAATATCTTAATAATGTCGAAATTCCAAGGAGCGGGTTCGAAAGACCCATAGAAGCATCTATTTGTATGTGAGACGATATGGACTACGAAGAATGTCTAGGATGAGAAAATGAAGATTGCGTAGTTAGCAACGATGTTCAGAGGTTGCACATTGTTATGGTACATGAAGTACTAGAATACTACACCAAAAAGACAATCAAGTACATTGTAAGAGATTGGAAAAGCTTTGTTCAAGGAATTTTGAAATCCAAAATCCGATTTGCAGTATATTACTGTTACACATTATTTTCGTCATCCCTATGACCGTTAATGATGTAAACCTATTTGTTGCCTTCAGAGGGGTCAGTGGCCTGAGTTCCTGAAGAGAGAAGGGAGAAGAACTTTTCTTGAGAAAAGAAGTTGCATTTTCCTGTGTAAAAACCTTATAAAAAGAGAATTTTGCAGGCTGCCTATGTATTAGGGTGCGAGAATGCCTGATTCTCGTAGGATGCATCATAGCTAGGGTGCGAACAGTTCGCGGGCTGCTCTATAGGCAGGGTGCGAAAATGCTTACACGTGGGAAAAATGAGCGTTTTCTCGAATCTTCTAGAAGGAGAAACTTCCATGGTGAGGTGGCATCCGAATGGTTTGGATCTTACTCGCTTTCATGATTTAGTGGGATCATCCTAACCTCCTCACCTTATCCTCTTCCAACTTATAAAGGAGAGGAGCTCTCATGGAGAAAGGGTTCTTGAGCTTTTAGCTTTGGTTGGCTTAGAATTATTAGCTTGGTTAGGTGGCTTTGAGATTTGCTTTGTCAAAATAGATTGTAGTAGCTATCGGATCCCCAATGCTCCTGAGAATTCTTGGAGTGAAGTGTGTATTGGGGAATGAGGGGCGGTTGGAAGGGACCTTAGAGCATCAAGGTCATGGTTGTAATCTCTGCCACATTTAATATGATACAATAATATGATTCTTTCCTATAAAGCTTATTTGTGTTTATTGTATGATTCCTTGATCACATGATTCTTTCCTATAAAGCTTGTTGTGTTTTATTGTATGATTCCTTGATCACATACATAGGTTTATATTGAGTTTATGCTATTGCTATCACTTTTGTTGGTTGCGTTCTTTTGCAGGATCATCATTGTATGAGCGTTGGAACGGAGCTAGGATGGCGATGGAGAAAGGAAGCACCATTTAAACGGTATGTCACTCAACCCTCTTTAGTTAGTAAATTCAATTTTTAAAACTTAAGGAAAGTGTCATGTTCTGTCCTGTTTTGTTCTAGATCCAGGTGGATCTAGGGAGATCTGTTAGTGTCCGCATCTACTGATTAGTCCGATAACAATCACATAACTGAAATAAATTAAGCAGATACAAAATGAGACAATTTGGGATTATGATCAGAGGTTTAAAGATGTGATGGGTACATCAACATTTCAAATTCATGATGAACAACATACATAATGGTTTATTGTAGGTTTGTTTCCACACATCCGTTGTCCTCTTACACAACAGAAGGTCACATTGCAACCATATGCATTAGAAATTGTGATGAAGTTAGAAGAATCTCCTGTAGGAGATGGCACATGAATGGCACAGGTTCAGTCACAATTGGCTGCACTAAGGATTCAATTGTCAGAAATAACGAAGGAAAATGAACAACATGAACAAGTTTGGTGTATTAGATGTAAGACAAAAGGCCATCGTAAAGACAAATTCCCAACATTTGTGCAATATATGACTACATGAACATTGAAACCATTGACAGGAGTAGGATGTTGCAAAATATGCAATACATGGGGACATCATCTGATTGCTTGTACATTATTTCAGAAGTACCAGAGTATGCTCATGAATTTGTTCTATAATTTTTTCAAGTATGTAGGACATGAGGAGAAGGATTTTCACACATTTGCCTTAATGAGAGAGTGCACAATATATGTTTACAGACTCCAATAATAAAATGCAGCAACAAAAGGAGGGGTTCCAAAGTATAATACTCTAGAAGGATTTAACCAAGGTGGATGATGAGGATTCAACGAAGGTCAAGGACACAGAGGATTTGGTAGAGGAGGAAGAGGACCAATCATTTGTTATAATTGCAATCAACCGAGACATTTGGTGAGAGACTTCTCGAATCCTTTCACAACGTGCACGTACTGCAGAGCATTGGACCATGCAACCGAATATTTCCCTCAACTAATAGTGAAATAACAGGCAAGAGGGAACCATAATCATAACCGAAACCGAAACCAGAACATACATATGATAGTAGCCGAGGAGCGTGACGATCAACCTAAAATATCAGTCGTTACATGTGGAGGAATGAGAACCAAAGTACATGCAATGAAAAAGGGAAAGGGGATCGAGAAATGGATAAGGAAAGAAGTTGAGCCTACGTCAACATTTAACCCAAAGAAAGAGAAAGAGACATATCAATAAGCCATGAAAAAATACTAGGACTAGACTGGATAGCATAAATGTCAAATGTGGCACCAATATATGATATGCCATTAGTCTATGATCACACCATTCCAGAAAGGTCAGTCGAGAAGGTAAACACTTTGAATTTTTTTCTAAATATTTGTTTATATTTGATGAAGAACGAAAAAAAATTGAATGCACTACACAGGATGATTGATCAATGCACCCAAGATAGAGAATTACCTATGACACAGAGAGCAGTGAACCAAGTCTTGTGCAAGAAGAGGATAAACAAAGAATTCAAAGGATAAACCAAGTCGAGCAATCGATGATCAACAAATTGTCAACATACATAACTAAGAGTAGAAGTGAATCCGTCGTCTTAAGAATGTAGAGATTTGGGTCTGATTTACAATGTACAAATTGCTGTGAAAACAGGTACGAGTCCATCTTGGCATACCATTCCCTTAGAACCTACTTGAGGCCATAAAGAGACTTCTTCAGTTGACAGACCAAAGATGAGTCCTGCATAAATCCTTGTGGCTTCTCCATATAGATATCCTCAAAGAGATCACTGTGAAGAAAATAATTATTCACATCCATCTGATGGAATTCCCATCCCTTGGGTGCCACAATGGAAAGTGTTAATCGTATGGAATCCATCTTCTCTACTGGAGTGAAGGTCTCATCATAGTCAATATCATGCACCTGCTAAAATCCTTTAGCAACAATCCTGGATTTGTATCTTCTAATCTATTTATTCGCTACTCTCTTGGTCTTGTAGACCCATCTACATTTGACAAGTTTCCTCCCAGAAGAAAGGGGAACCAGATACCAAGTCTGGTTCTCGTGGAGGGAGTTGTACTCCTCCTGCATGGAGGATTCCCAAAAGGGATTTCCAACAACCTCACCATAAGACTATGGATCTGAAGAATGAACCAAGAAAATATGTCTGGAGGGAAATGGTTCAGTGGTAGTGACTGCAACAGGAGGCTCCTCAAAATCAGATCGAGTCCTCCTAGTATCGGATGGATCACCAACGAGATCCCCTGCATCCTGAAGAGTAGTTTGTGCCCACTTGGGCCTTTGCTCTGGATCTGCAACTGCATCTGGATGATTTGACTATGCATCTGACTGTACTGACTCTATATCTAAATCATCTGATTCCTCTGAATCAAAACTCTCATCTGAAGAAGAGTCAGCATGTGCATGCTCATCATCTTGGACAAGTGGAAGAATGAAGGTGTTTGCATGCGGCTGTTGAGGTACATGCGAGACACTTTCCTCAAATTGGACACTTTGCTCAATGATGAGTCGGTCCGAGGAAATATCAATAAGTCTATATCCCTTCAAATCTTCGGCGTATCCAACAAAAATAAATTCAGTGCTCTGTGGATCAAGTACCTTCCTCTTTTCAGAGGGAATCCGGGCCCATGCACATGAACCAAAAATATAAAGTGGGTCACTTCCTGTTTAAGGACACTCCAAGCCTCGCAGGGGGTATTATCCTTGAAATATATATGGGGAGTTATGTTTTGGATGTATGTTTCACAATTAAGTTCCTCGACCCATAGTCTCTGTGGTAGTGACTTTGCATGCAACATGCAAGATTTCATCTCCTTTAGAGATCTTTTTTTCCGCTCAGCAACTCCGTTTTGTTGCGAAGTATAGGGAACTATTGTTGCAATTGAATCCATGCCTTATGGAAAAGATTATGGATATCATGATTGACATAATATCCCCCATTATAAGTTCATATAACTTTGATTTTCTTTTCAGAATGTGTCTCAACCACGACTTTGAAATCTTTGAGGTGTTGAAAGACCTCAGATTTTTGCCTGAGAAAGTAAATCCATGTAAAACATGAGAAATCATCAACAAAAATGAGAACAAACCTCGCTTTTTTGATATATGGATATGGAAAAGGATCCATAAGGTCACTATGGATCGGATCTAAAGGCACAAAAGCTCTTTGAGACTTTCCTTTGTTGAATTTATCTTGAGGGTGATTTCCAAGAACACATCCCTCACATACTCCCTTGGAGAAATGGATGTCTGGTAGACAATCAACCAATCTTTTCTTGCTAAGATATTGCATATATTTGAAATTCAAATGTCCAAACCTTCCGGACCATATCCTACTACTTTCATCAGCATGGGTAAGCAGTAAAGCAGAGTCTGGTTCAATAAATTCAGAAAATGTATACAATCTAGATTGATGATTTACCTCACCGGTAGAAACCCTGGAGTTGGTTTGCATGTCATAGATGTCCATTGCATTTGGTGTGAATATGAATTTATTTCTGGTGCCGAAATTCATTATCTGATACATGGAGAGAAGGTTGACGGAAAATTTGGGAACATGTAACACATTCTTGAAGCTTTCGTTGGTGAGTTCAATCCTTCCTTTGTCAGTGACTTCGACTAAAGAGTTGTCCCCCGTCAGAATAGGAGGACCTTTGCATGCATCCAATGAATAATAGACTTATTTTGAGGCAACAATGTGATGTGATGCTCCTAAATCTATGATCCAAGCATCAGGAGAGGAGTTGATGGAAATCAAGGCATGGCTAGAATTGACTTTCTTGGGATTCTGATCTTCTAGATTCTTCTTCTTGGCACCCTCGGGAATGCGATCTCCAAGGTTTTTTTTTTCTGAAGTTTTTGAGTCATTAGATCTATTTTTTTTTGTGTGCATGCAGATTCTGGATGGAATCCTTTGTGGCAGTACATGCATTTCTCCCCTTTTCTTCCCTTTTCCCCCCTGGATCCGGAGGCATCGGTGAAGGGTTTTGAGTACCCTTCCTTCTTCGGTTTTGCATGAGATTTCCTTTTTCCTTTATCTTTATATTTATGATATTGACAGCTACCATCTTTCACAGTAAGTGCATGTGCCTTTGGGCCTTTGATTTTTCCCATGTTGATGAGCTTGGTTTTCTCTTGTGTCAGGGATTCGATAAAGTCCTTAAGAGAAGGCATCTTCCAGGTGGATCCAGAGGAGAATATGAATGAATAGAATGTGGAAACAAACATAGATAATTCAGGACCAAGTTTGGAGAGAATGGTGAAAACCATTTGTTTCTCCTCCTTAGATTTATCAACCCCGCAAGCTTTGAGTTGCGATAGTAAATCCTTGAATTTTGTAAAGAAATCTTGGATATTGTCGAAGATTTTTAGATCCAATGTGAGAAATTCCAACTCCAACATGTGTCCCCTCATCTCATCTTGTTTTCCAAATATCCCTTCGAAGGTGTTCCAAGTTTCATTGGGAATCTTACAGGAAGAGATGTGAAAAAAGAGATCGTGAGAAATAAGACTGCAAATTGTTTCGAATGATTCATTGATTCAATTTAAGTACTTGGATTTTTCTATGGCTGATGTCGGTTCTATGTCTGTATTCAAGGTTAACCTGTACAATCCTTTGGTTCAGATATGTATGACTATTTTCTCCTTCCATGCAAAGTAGTTGTAAAGTGTAAGAATGAATTCTTTTGGGAAATCCATCTTTCTGTTGTCTTCAATCTTTTGTGCCTGCAAAAATAATGGTGTAGCTTTTTCTTAGCAGTCTGTCGGCTTTGATACCATGTAAATGTGTTGAACCTACACATAATAGATCTAGCTAGAAAATACTACACACATTTGCAGAGAGAAATTGAGAAAGAAGAAGAAGGAGAGAAAGAATAGAAGAATTTTCATTAATCGTTATGAATAATGAATAATTTACACGAGATATACTTTGTATGAATCAATAAATGCGCACTGGAGGAGAACCAATGTGACATAGTGGAGGTATAGAGTGATCTGTACACACACCAACAGTTACGGGAGTGAACTTCCACCTAGTCTAGTCTCTCAGGAAGTTACAGGAGTGAACTGCCACCTCGCTGAGTTAACTAGTCAACCAGTCTTCAGTTAACTGATTGAATAGAGTGTAGTGAGGAGTAGATCAAGGAATCAAGGGAAATGCGCCAGCATGGTGATGATCCCAAGGCAAGTGTACATTATCATGGTTATGATCCCAATGTTTCATGGTGACAAAACCAATGCAACATCTAGACTCAACTCAACTAGTCAAACTAAAGTGTCAACTGAAGAGAATATTCTCCAGGTGGAATATTCTTCCCTATAATATAGGAGACTGGATAATGACTAATAATGACTAAAAAACAAGGAAAAACCTTAGGAAAAATAAATCCTAGGTGTGTGTGAAGTAACTCCAACACTACCAAGACATCTAGCTCTTCGTGTTCCCTTTCTCACCAATGAACATACATCCCGTTGCAAAACAATTATGAGGTTAGCCCCTTATTTCATATTTTTTGGAAGATAAAAATATGTACGCGGGCTGCCTTTAAGACAGTCGTGTATGTACGTGGGCTTCTTTTAAGACAGTCATGTATGTACGTGGGCTAAGTATTACTTTGCCCACATACATACGCATGTTGGGTGTGGACAACCCATGTACATGCAGGACTGACCCTTTTAAAAGGGCACACACCCTAAAAATGATAAATTAAGCAACAAATAATGGATGAAAATGAAAGGAAATGTCATTTGTACTTACTTGGTTCAGGTTTGAGGATCTTTCATCCACCATAGCTCCTTGAATTCGTGTTTTGAAGAAAAGGGTTTTTTGACTTTTTGGTTATTTTCAAAATTACAATGGTTAAAATGAGTTGTCCACCTCTATTTATAGACTTTTTTGCCCTTTTTTTCCCCAGTTTGGTCCCCTTTTTCCCTTTTCTTGGCCCAATGGGTACTTGTAATTATTTTTGAAGTGATCTATGGGTTGTTATAATGTACTTGTTCATTTTGGTTTGGTGTTTTTATGAAATGGGTTACACTCATATCATTCCGTGGTAAAAGTTGTTTTTCAACATTTGCATATAAGCTAAGTTCTCACCACCTTGCATTTTGAATATTGTTGACTTTTTCGTTTTTCCATAGGATCAATCCCACCAAAGTGTGACACAAAACCTTCTATGCTGCTTTAGAAGTGTTGCAGTTAAATGGTAGAGCCTTCCTCTACATGGATTCCCTAGGTAGATCCTCATCCTTTGCTGCATTTTGACATCCATGTTGTGAGTTTTCTCCATAGTCTTGGGAGTCCTTTTAGTCCCTCCATGATTGTATATCGAAGCCCCATTCTTCTTCATATTTTCTGTCTGATACCCGAGGGACTCCCTATGAGCATGGTTTTTTGTATTTCAGGCTCACTTAAATTTTGAAAGCAATATCTAACGAGAGATTATTTATTATTTTCGGCCTCGTTTAGATTACTTAAGAAAAGAAGCCCCCCCTGGAGTTTTCTTTAATCCCTTTTCAGACTCTCTAAAATTGAAAATATTTCTGAGCGATCTTGTTTCCCTTCATGCTCGTCAAACTAAAATTTGAAGGAACATCTGTCTGGCGGTAGTTTACCCCTTATTTAGTCTTGACGGTTAATTCATGAGTAACGGTATGCCGTAGGAGATTCGATTCACTAGGAGAGTATTCTCAGGCATAAGTTTAACCCTTTTTCAAGCCCGAGGGACTAAATTTTCGAAAAAGGACCATTCTCCTTGGTTTTGGTTTATATTTTTTTCGGGCCTTAGAGATTATCTACGAAAAAAGAACCCCTTAGAGTCCATAGTTAAGATATTTTCAGAATCGCTAAATATGAAAAGATTGTCAAGTGACCTTGTTCCTTTCACACTCGTTAATTGGTTCAGAAATAATATTTATTTGGCATAAGTTTAACCCTTTTTCCGGCCAATAGATTATCCAGGAAAAAGGTACACCTCAGGATACATATCTTGCCGGGAGAGTTCTCGTAAGTTATATTTTATACTTTTTCGAGATAAGGAGACTAAACTGAGAAAAAGGTTGTGAGTCCATAGTTAAGATCTTTTCAAACTCTTTAAAATTGAAAAGATAGACGAGTGATATTTTATCCATCACACTTGTTAAAATGGTTTTGAAGAGACGTCATTTCAGTATAAGTTTAACCCTTTTTCAAATCGACTGGACCAATTACGAAAAAGGAACACTCTGGAGTCTTCTTTTAGTGTTTTTCAGACTCTCTAAACACGAAAAACCATTGAGATTACCTTCTTTGGGCTTGTAAAACTCAACATGGAAGGCGTCTTGTTGTTTCATACCTAATTGTGTCGCATGTATCATCCTTGCATCTTTTTCCTAATGTCGGCTTCATGTTTCTATTTAACTAAACCTTCAAAGCATTCCTTAAATGCAAGCCTTGTAGCACTTTTTCCCTCATGATCTAACACCTTGACCCATGGATAAATTTTCCTAAGTGTCCTTATCCTACACATGTCTCCTTGCACTTAGCATAAGTATGTTCCATGTGCTCAGAACTATTTTTCTTTCCCGTGACACTCGTTCCTCTTTTGTAACATAACATTATTTTATTCTTCTTAAATCTCGTTAAAAATTTGAAAAAGACAAAAAAAAAAAAATATTCCAAAAAGAGGGGACGAGATATACATTATGTTTTATTGGAAGAAAGATAGTTTCCCTTGGACAAAGCACATCCTTTTGTTTGTTCGTCAAGCATTGGGATCTAGTATGACCTTAGGAAGTTGTTCTCATTACATAAAGTTGTGTCCTCCTTCGTTTGGTTACTCTTCCAAACACATGGAGAGTTTGTGATGCCTCATGTATCACAGACTTATGTAAAATATATGCTTCCTGAGTCTCATCATTTCATCATGATTTTGTCCAAGGGAGGTTTTATCCAACCTGATTCGGCCATTCTTTATTTTATCTCTAGACTTTCATGCGTCGACCATCCCAAGAGTCTAGTCAAGTTCGGATTCAAAATCAATGGAGTTATGTGCCTGATGATCGAGATCCTCCAATCTTTCCCTGACAACATGTCGAAGACCGTAGGGTAGTAAGTCTTACACTCCTATTGTACTCCTACTTGAGTTTTGAATATCTTGAAGTTGTTGCTTGAGCTATGAAGTCCTCATCTCCAACCATAGGTGTCGATGCTTCTTGAAGATGCATATTATATTGTACTTGTATATCTTCAGATGATTTTGAGATGTAGATCCACTATGTATTGCTCATGACTACACTTTATATAGACATTTATATTTTTTCTAGTAGTCATATATGGCATGGATCTATAGTGTACTTTATTAGCATCCATGCTTAGTTCATCCCGAGCATGGATATGCCCACCTCGGAGAGATTAACATTGTTTTGCAGATGGCACACTCATGAACACTCGTCTTAGGATCACTCAACTCCATGCCTTCCCACTTGTAAATATATTGTAATGTGTTTCAACCATCAATTTCTCTTCTGACCTCACACATTAGGGGGCATCTGTTATAGTCCAAAATGCCTTATCTATGCATACAAGACATTGACCCTTCCTTTTGAATACTTTTCCAAAATAATGTTGAGGCTTCCTCTTAAAAAACAATTTTTTGGAGAGTGTACACGCACTATTGAACTAATAGCTTGTGTACACACGCATGTTGCATGCTAGTTATCCCGCATACACATGAATGTTGCATGCTAGATAGCTTGCGTACACACACATGTTGCATGCTAGTTATCCCACGTACACATGAATGTTGCATGTTAGATAGCCCGCGTTTACCTCCAAAACTTGCAACGCATGTTGCATGCTAGTTATCCTGTGTACACATGAATGTTGCATGCTAGATAGCCCGCGTTTACCTCCAAAAGTTGCAAAAAATATAAAATTGTGTGGAATTCGGCGGAGTTTACAGGCTATGGAGGGTTTCCTAACCATTTTACCCCTTGTAGCCCATCCCCAAACCAAAAAACTATCTTTTTCTCATATAAGAAGAGGTCTTGGGGTGTCATTTATGAATACAAGCAAGAGAATAAGAAAACTCTGTCAAAGTCCCTTCCCTTTCTTAGCCCAAGTTTTGCATCCCATTCTGAGTTTTAGCCTCAACCTTCCCCTCCAACCTTTTTCTTTATGCAACTCGTCCTCCTTCACTTGGTGATAAGTTGGTTGTGAGAATATAATGTGGGATTGATGCACTTGGATCCACGACAGAGGAGCCTGGACTTGGTTCGTGGAGTGGTTGTCAACAAAGGTTGTAATCCTTTTTGTCTTGAAATTGAATAAAATAGTTTGTCCTTGTCCCAAAATCTTATGTTTGTATTTTTATTTATTTATTTATGCATTTATATCTATGTCTAAAATTTGAAAGTGATCAGTGGATATTGCATATATTGTTGCATTGTATTCCTAATGTTTTGCAGGTCATCTTTGGGAGGATATATTTGATCTAGGAGGCGACAACAAACGAAATAGGTCTACGCCAACTGTAAGGACTAAATGTGCACTCATTAACCCTCTTTCCTCTCTCTCGTCACATTGTTTAGATGGTTATGGGGTATCTTAAGGGTAATATAGTATTTTAAGGGAAGTTATCGCTCGACCTTTACCTAGAACCAATATAGGGGGATTTTCCTCATAGCAGAGGGAACGAGAATGCAACTCATGATGTTTGTATGACTCAAGAAGAAAAACATTTAAGAAAATTGTGCTTAATAAATAACGTGTCCCTCAAATGAAAAAGGTGCAATACGCTTCTTTTATGAGCTTTCCAAAATGAAACAGGACATATTTTTGTTTGAATGCAAAATCTATGATTACTTTGAAATGAAAGTCTAAAATGATTTTCTTTTGAATGCTAATGGAAACTATATTTCCGCTCTAGGATTAATTCAAAACAAAGTATAATGGAAATTTGCAAACACGATTCTTTTCTTTTTGTAAAATGATACTCAAAATCGAAAACAACAACTTTTCCAAAACAAGAAAAATGCATAAAATACCTGAGTGCTAGAACACAATTTCTTTTCTTGAAAACTTAAGAGGTAAGGGAACAAGAAAAGAAACAACCAACCACCAAGATATTTTTTCTCTTTTATTACTAAAAGTAAATAAAATGCAACTACAATGCAATTTTTTATTTTGATTTTATGAACGAAGGAAAAAATAAATAAAGAAGATAGTCTAGGAACACAATAAAGAACTAGAAGTATAATCTAGTCATTCAAGACTAACCTTTCAACCCACCTAAAAACCTTATATACAAGAATATTAACCAATCAAAGAGAAAGCCCCTGGGGGGAAGCTCAATTAGAAAGTGTCGTGATATGAGTGTTATGTTCGATGAGGTTCTGAGTTCAAATCCCCCTGATTTACCTGTGTTTGTGGAAGGAGATACGTATGGCACCTGGAGGTTATAGTGTTAGCATTCATAATCGACCCCATGTCACGTGAGTATGAGACCGTCCTAGTTGTTGATTCCGCATTCCTTAAATGCAATCCTTGTAGCACTTTTTGCCTCACGATCTGACACCTTGACCCATGGATAAATTTTCCCGAGTTTCCTTATCCTACACATGTCTCCTTGCACTTAGCATAAGTATGTTCCATGCGCTTGGAACTAGTTTTCTTTCCCGCGACACTCGTTCCTCCTTTGTAACATAGCATTCTTTTATTCTTTTTCAAGCTTGTTAAAAATTTGAAAAAGACAAAAAAAATCAAATATTCCAAAAATAGGGAACGAGATATACATTCTATTTTATCGGAAGAAAGATAGTCACCCTTGGACAAAGCACATCCTTATGTTTGTTCGTCAAGCATTGGGATCTAGTATGACCTTAGGAAAATTTTCTCGTTACATAGAGTTGTGTCCTCCTCCATTTGGTTACTCTTCCAAACATATGGAGAGTTTGTGATGCCTCTTGTATCACAAACTTATGTAAAATATATGCCGCTCGAGTCTCATCATTTCATCATGCTTTTGTCTAAGGGAGGTTTTATGCAATCTGATTCGGCCATTCTATAATTTATCTCTTGACTTTCATGAGTCGGCCATCCCGAGAGTCCAGTCAAGTTCAGATTCAAAATCAATGGAGTTCTTTGCCTGATGATCGATATCCTCTAGTCTTTCCTTGACAACATGTCGAAGACCTTAGGGTAGTGAGTCTTACACTCATATTGTACTCCTACGTGAGTTTTGAAGATATTGAAGTTGTTGCTCGAGCTATGAAGTCCTCATCTCCAACCACAGGTGTCGATGCTTCTTGAAGATGCATATTATATTGTACTTTTATATCTTCAAATGATTTTGAGATGTAGATCTGTTGTGTATTGCTCGCCACTACACTTCATATATACATTTATATTTTTTCTAGTAGTCATATATGGCATGGATCTACAGTGTACTTGATTGGCAGTCATGCTTAGTTCATCCGAAGCATGGATATGCCCACCTCAAAGAGATTATAATTGTTTTGCAGATGGCACGCTCACGAACACTCGTCTCGGGCTCACTTAACTCTGTTCCTTCCCATTGGTAAATATATTGTAATGTATTTCGACCATAAGTTTCTCTTTTAACCTTGCACATTAGGGGGCATCTGTTATAGTCCAAAATGCCTTATCTATGCATACAAGACATTGGCCCTTCCTTTTGCATACTTTGCCAAAATACTGTTGAGGCTTCCTCTTAAAAAAAAAATTATGGGGAGTGTACACACTCTACTAAAATAGTAGCTCGTGTACACACGCATGTTGCATGCTAGTTATCCTGCGTGCACATGAATGTTGCATGCTAGATAGTCTGCGTTTACCTCCAAAAGTTGCAAAAAATATAAAATTGCACGGATTTTAGTGGAGTTTACGAGCTATGGAGGGTTTCCTAACCATTTTATCCCTTGTATCCCATCCCCAAACCAAATAACCATCTTTTTCTCATATAAGAAGAGGTCTTGGGGTGTTATTTATGAAGACAAGCAAGAGAATAAGAAAACTTTACCAAAATCCCTTCCCTTTCTTAGCCCAAGTTTTGCATCCCATTCTGAGTTTTATCCTCATTCTTCCCCTCCAACCCTTTTCCTTATGAAACCCTTCCTCCTTGCCTTGGTGATAATTTGGTTGCAAGAATCTAACGTGGGATTGATGCACTTGGAGCCACGACGAAGGAGCCTAGACTTGGTTCATGGAGCGGTTGTCGACAAAGGTTGTAATCCTTTTTGTCTTGAAATTGAATAAAATAGTTTGTCCTTGTCCCAAAAACTTATATTTGTATGCTTTTTTTATTTATGTATTTATATCTATGTCTAAACTTTGAAAGTGATCAGTAGAGATTGCATATGTTGTTGCATGGTATTCCTAATATTTTGCAGGTCAACTTTGGGAGGAGATTCGTGATCTAGGAGGCGACAAACGAAATAAGTCTACACCAACTGTAAGGAATAAAGGTGAACTCATTAACCCTCTTTCCTCTCTCTCGTCACACTGTTTAGATGGTTTTGGGGTAGCTTAAGGGTAGAACCGTCTTTTAAGGGAAGTCATCACTCTTCCTTTACCTATAACCAGTATAGGGGGATTTTCCCTGTAGCAAAGGGAACACGAATGCAACTCATGATGTTTGTATGACTCAAGAAGAAAAAGATTTAAGAACATTGTGCTTAATAAATAAACTTGTCCTTCAAATGAAAAATGTGCAATACACTTCTTTTACGAGCTTTCCAAAATGAAACAAGACATATTTTTGTTTGAATGCAAATTCTATGATTACTTTGAAATGCAAGTCTAAAATTCTTTTCTTTTGAATGCTAATGCAAACTATATTTCCACTCTAGGCTTAATGCAAACCAAAGTATAAAGGAAATTTGCAGACAAGATTCTTTTCTTTTTGTAAAATGATACTCAAAATCGAAAACAACAACTTTTCCAAAACAAGAAAAATGCAAAAAATACATGAGTGCTAGAACACGATTTCTTTTCTTGAAAACTTAAGAGGTAAGGGAACAAGAAAAGAAACAACCAACCACCAAGATATTTTTTCTTTTTAATTACTAAAAAGAAATAAAATGCAACTACAATGCAATTTTGTATTTTCATTTTATGAATGAAGGAAAGAAGGAAAAAAGAAAGAAAGAAGATAGTCTAAGATTACTGGAACACAAAAAATAACTAGAGGTATAATCTAGTCATTCAATACTAACCTTTCATCCCACCTAAAAACTGTCTATACAAGAATATTAACCAATCAAAGAGAAATCTCCCGGGGGGCAACTCAATTGACAAGTGTTGTGATATGAAGTGTTATGTTCGATGAGGTTCTGAGTTCAAATCCCCCCGATTTACTCGTGTATGTGGAAGGGGAATAGGTATGGAACCTGTAGGTTATAGTGTTAGCAGTCAGAATCGGCCCCTTGTCACGTGAGTACGAGACCGACCCAAGTGCCAATTCCACCAGTTGAAAAAAAAAAAAAACAATCAAAGAGAAAGATTTTTTTATCAAATTCTTTAATCTTACAGAGGCTTGATATAACATTCAAAGGAAAAAACCAACCAGAGAGGGTTTAGGGAATACTAAACAACTAACCCAGAACTTCCCATACATAAAAAAATGGCTTAAAAAACAAATTTTCAAAAGTGTACACGACTCTGCACACCCTGAATAACGTACATACATGACTATAAATGAAGTGAATCACACATATACACGATTCATACACAGGAAAATAACATATATCTTAGCAAAAACCCAAAAAATGAAATTGCAAAAATCCAATAGGCTTCCAAAAACTAGAAATGACTTTTGAGGTAGTAAATGCTTGACAAGAAGCCCAAGAAACAAGAAAAACAAATAAATCACAAGATCCCTTACACTGACCCAAATTAAGAGAAAAATGTCCCTAATATGGTCCAATTTTGTTATGAGATTTTAACCATATGACCTTGGGTCTATGTCACAACAAATCATAACTATATCTAAAATATCGAACCTACCCTCCAACACACAAATCAATAAAGAAATGACTACTTGGAAGAGAGAAAGAAGGATCTCATACCTTGTATCCAAACGTGCGATGAAGATCCTCGTTCTCGGTCTTTGACTTGGTCCATACCTTTGCCTCTACAAACTTGCAAAAGGAACCAATAAGGTATTGCAACAAAGTAGTTATCAAATCAAATTATAAATGCAATAAGTCAATCTAAATATATAAAGAAAAATCAATATATACAAACTAGTTAAACACAATTGCACATATATTGGAGGGAAAGAGAACTATTTTATTAATTCGCATGGATAGGTGAGTTACAACCTGATTCCAACTGATGGCACTACCTCAAAACCAACCACCTGAATTCCTCCATCGAACCCCTTCAAGCATCAACTCAACAATGGAGTACTTCCTTAGATGACCTAGAAGGGGTAGGAACACACCCAACGATCATAATGGAGAGAGGAAGATACTGGAAAATGAATTTCTAGATCAAGAGATACTACTCAGAGATTTAGGGAATAGGGAAGCTTGCAAATGGACATCATATTCTTGCACCAAGGTTGTCTCTCCTCATATACACCCCCATAGGTGCTTATATACCATCCTAAATGAGGTTGAGATGGTTACATTCCATTGTGTACGGGACATTGGGGGTTTAGGACCGGGAAACCCTATAAACTTTGCCAAAAGTACATACTATTTTATTTTTTCACAAAATTAGGGGTGTATGCGATTTGCACACTAGAAAATAGCTTATGTGCACGAGTTGCACTTAGGTGAATAGTGTAAATCAACAAAAGTAGAGCTTTTAGATGATTGTTTATGAAGGAGATTGAGATTTAGATTGGCAAGGTGAGAAATGGACTAGGCTATCTCACAAATGTAGTATGGAGTGGCAATTTGTGCTATAACACTTGGTTGGAAAAAATCCTTTGAAATCCCTAAAACTTTAAGAGGCCATAAATTTTGATCTAGAGCTCAGTTTTCAATATATTTATAGTCGTTGGAAGCTCTTGATGAGAAGAATTGACCTCTCGACTTATATTTGATCTTAAAGGTGCTTATTAGGAAGGGATTTTAAGGAAATAGTTAATAAATTTTGACACCCCGCCTCCATAATGACACCTAGGAGGTCGTGTGTGTTACAAACTCACTCCCAAGCTTCTACTAGTGGTCACCCTTGTCATGGAGTAGGTTAAGTTATTCATGAGCATTATGAATAGCACAAAAGTTGGCCTTCATACTAAGTTCTTAAAGTTCATGTGCTTAATAATTTCCTCACTATTCCTCTAGCCATCTCTAATCTAGAGTGTCATGTGGGGCTCGAGCAAGGAAACATGGATGGGAGAAATTTTTTGTTGATCCTACAACAATCTAATTGGTGCAAACCCTTGAGGATAAAGACTCTCCTCTAGATGAAGACACCATCCCAGTATCTTCTTTATATGATACTCTACTCTAGATAACTAACAGATTGATTTTGATGTTTGTCCTTTAGTGGTTTCTCTTATGAAACCTTTATGGTGTTTTGGCCTTACATGGCACTAGTTTTGATATGATGATAACTCTGATACATATGCGTGTAATGCCTATGATGGATGTCTTTTTGACCCTTTTTTGGTATAAAATGCTTATAAATTTTATTTTCTATCTATCTCTAATTAATAGATTATGAACTTTTTATTAAAAAAAATGCTTGACTCAATCGTGAAGAAGATGCATGTGTGTTCTAGTTTGATTTTTTATTGTTAAATCAGTGAGGGCCTTCAAGGTCGTGGATACTTGGGAGACATATGAAGGTTGGGAAGAGTGAGAGCTAAAATCTCAATAGTCAATGGGTATATTAGTAGCCATCTTCATAACAACTTTTTGCTAATACTTCAAACATAATCATTGGCTTTGATTCAAATTTGATCTTCCTTTCATATTGAAAAACCTTAAATGAATGAAACTAACTCCAAGGGCTTACCTTCCTAGTTTTTTTTTTTGTTCATCTTTGCACCTGTGCATTAAGGGTTATGGATTATAACACAAGTTAAATGTTAAGGATTATATTTAATTTAGGAGCTTATAGTGGTTATTAGCATATTGAAAAACCCTAAATGAATGAAACTAACTCCAAGGGCTTACCTTCCTAGTATTTTTTTGTTCATCTTTGCACCTGTGAATTAAGGGTTATGGATTATAACACAAGTTAAATGTTAAGGATTATATTTAATTTAGAAGCTTATAAGGGTTATTAGCATGTGGAGTGTAAAAGTTATATAGATTATTACTATTAATATTATACATCTCTTCTATTTTTTAATGTTTGATATGATGGTTTTAAGTCTATATTTAGATATTTATTTTAATATTATTTTGATATTATGAGTAATATATTAAGAAAACATTTTTGAAATGTAAGTATAAATGTGTTTTTATGAAAACAATCAAATTGTAAACATTTTTTAAATTATTTGTAAAAAAATCATAACTAATATTCAAAAATTATGTAACAATTTTATTTAAATATTTTGGAAAAAAAATCTATATTTAAACAATTTTAATCTCAAAATGTTCTTATATTGAGACTCTTGATATCATTTAGAAAAGATTAAACAAATATATATTTTCATACTCAACATCACTTATCTTTAACAATACCTTATATATTACTATACCTATATTAACATCAATACTCTGCATGACCCTGCCTTTTAAAGTGCCTTTTAGGTACCCTGCCTTTTAAAGTGCCTTTTTAGGTACCCTGCTATCATTGTCACTGTGCATTACCTGATCCCATAAAGCTGCTATCATTGTTACTGTGCATTACCTGATCCCATAAAGCGCCTTTCTAATTACCATGCTCTGAAAGTAAAAGTCCTGGCAGGACAAAACACAAGAATCTTTCATTGTAATTACCCAGTCCTTTAAAGGGCCTTCAAGTACCATGCTGTTAAAGTAAAAATTATAGCAAGACAAAACACAAGAATCTTTTAAAGTTTGTTATACTATGGTATGTGATTATGAAAGAAGTTAGGTAATAGGAGTGCAAAAGTGTGATGATGAATATTTTTTTAAATAAAAATTAGGTGTTATTTGAACAAGAAGTAAAATAGTAATTGAAATTTAAATGATTAGCTTGAATCACGCTGGGGATTTCAAACGCCATAAAGTTTGAGTTGTCTGCCATGTATATTTTCACTCTTCATTTATGAGAGATGAGTCCAGCAATGGACATGCATGGAAAAGTACAAAACGAGGGAAGAAAAGTCCATGGGATTCTTGGCAGCATGGTCATTTTTCAAGTTCAAGACTGTACGGTATGTTTGACCTGATAT
>SNQJ01S0024322.1:57108-69982 GCA_010110895.2 Picea sitchensis
TTTTTTTTTTGTTCATCTTTGCACCTGTGCATTAAGGGTTATGGATTATAACACAAGTTAAATGTTAAGGATTATATTTAATTTAGGAGCTTATAGTGGTTATTAGCATATTGAAAAACCCTAAATGAATGAAACTAACTCCAAGGGCTTACCTTCCTAGTATTTTTTTGTTCATCTTTGCACCTGTGAATTAAGGGTTATGGATTATAACACAAGTTAAATGTTAAGGATTATATTTAATTTAGAAGCTTATAAGGGTTATTAGCATGTGGAGTGTAAAAGTTATATAGATTATTACTATTAATATTATACATCTCTTCTATTTTTTAATGTTTGATATGATGGTTTTAAGTCTATATTTAGATATTTATTTTAATATTATTTTGATATTATGAGTAATATATTAAGAAAACATTTTTGAAATGTAAGTATAAATGTGTTTTTATGAAAACAATCAAATTGTAAACATTTTTTAAATTATTTGTAAAAAAATCATAACTAATATTCAAAAATTATGTAACAATTTTATTTAAATATTTTGGAAAAAAAATCTATATTTAAACAATTTTAATCTCAAAATGTTCTTATATTGAGACTCTTGATATCATTTAGAAAAGATTAAACAAATATATATTTTCATACTCAACATCACTTATCTTTAACAATACCTTATATATTACTATACCTATATTAACATCAATACTCTGCATGACCCTGCCTTTTAAAGTGCCTTTTAGGTACCCTGCCTTTTAAAGTGCCTTTTTAGGTACCCTGCTATCATTGTCACTGTGCATTACCTGATCCCATAAAGCTGCTATCATTGTTACTGTGCATTACCTGATCCCATAAAGCGCCTTTCTAATTACCATGCTCTGAAAGTAAAAGTCCTGGCAGGACAAAACACAAGAATCTTTCATTGTAATTACCCAGTCCTTTAAAGGGCCTTCAAGTACCATGCTGTTAAAGTAAAAATTATAGCAAGACAAAACACAAGAATCTTTTAAAGTTTGTTATACTATGGTATGTGATTATGAAAGAAGTTAGGTAATAGGAGTGCAAAAGTGTGATGATGAATATTTTTTTAAATAAAAATTAGGTGTTATTTGAACAAGAAGTAAAATAGTAATTGAAATTTAAATGATTAGCTTGAATCACGCTGGGGATTTCAAACGCCATAAAGTTTGAGTTGTCTGCCATGTATATTTTCACTCTTCATTTATGAGAGATGAGTCCAGCAATGGACATGCATGGAAAAGTACAAAACGAGGGAAGAAAAGTCCATGGGATTCTTGGCAGCATGGTCATTTTTCAAGTTCAAGACTGTACGGTATGTTTGACCTGATATAATTGAGTTCAGTACAAAATTATAGTTTGGGAAATTTATTTTTAAATGTTATGATAAACATGAAACTTGGCATATAATTTTACGATCAATACTATATTATATACAATAAGTTAATTATTGACTTATTTTCTTTCTATTTTATTTGTTAAATGGTGAATAATGTATATCTAAAACTGATAAGATGGAAAGATAATAAGTCAATCATAGTACATAAAAATAATAAAAATAATAGTTAAACCAAGATTTACATTACTTAGTAGTTCGTACCAGCAAAGGAACTGCAAAAAGATGAGTCAAACAATGAACATGTATACAAAAGTACAAAACTATGGGTAAAAAGTCCAAACTATGATTTACTTATTATCTTTCCATCTTATCAGTTAGATGGAAAGATAAAAATAATAAAAATAATAGTTAAACCAAGATTTACATTACTTAGTAGTTCGTACCAGCAAAGGAACTGCAAAAAGATGAGTCAAACAATGAACATGTATACAAAAGTACAAAACTATGGGTAAAAAGTCCATAAGATTCTTGGCAGCATGGTCATTTTTCAAATTCAAGACTGTAACGTATATTTGACTTGCTACTTATTGAGTTCAGTACAAAATTTTAGCTTGTGGACTTTTTAAATGTTTTGATAAAACATTACATTGGTATATTGTTAATATTAATTTAGAGTTAACATTGTGTAAGATGTAGTAGGTTAATTATTGGTTTATTGTTTTGTCATCTTGTATTTTTTATAATAAATAATGTGTATTTAATTTATAGAATGGAAAGACAGAAAATCAATTATAGTACATATAGATGAGCTTGCTGGAAAAAAAACCTGTAAACTGTCAATTATACATGGGAGTGAGCTAACTAGGGAGTAATCTTTCCTCCCTAGTTACTTTTTGAACCTGTAAACTGTCAATTATACATGGGAGTGAGCTAACTAGGGAGTAATCTTTCCTCCCTAGTTACTTTTTGGGTAGGTTTTTTCACAATTCTATTTTAAATTTTGGGTTAATTTAGAATTCTGATTGATTTTCTGAGCATCTGGGTTGGTTAAAAATGGAGCAAAACCCCTGGGGTAAGGTTCTGAAATGCAATGCATGGAACATCCATGCAAAACTCAGACTACTCCTGAAAATCTGGCCAGATTCAGACCCACTCTTTTTACTTAAAAAATGTGTCTGTTTGCTCCCGATTTAGCTTACTCCATGAACATGTGCCTGCTGAAAAACCTGTAAACTGTCAATGAACACGGGTCTGCTGAAAAATCTGTAAACTGTCAATTGTACAAATGGGCCTGCTGAAAAATCTGTAAACTGTGAATTGTACAATGTAATTGACAATGGATTTGAAGGATTTTACTCTTCACATCAAATTTGCAATTCGTTTTGTCAAAGCTTTTAACGTTAATTTTGGCGTGTAAACTTTTGAAATGTTAATTAAGGGCATGCATCACGTCGTTTGTATTAATAAATGACTTGTCGAAAGGTCTGTAAACTGCTAATAATACAATGGATTTGAACATTTTGGTATATTTTAAAAATTTATAAGATTCGTTAAAATTTTTACAGAAGTATAAATCCTTAAAATTTTCCATATTTCAAATTGTTATAAACATTTATAAAATTTTGTGCCCAGAGATTCAACACTTATAATACGTACAAGTTACAACTCTTTTACTGCAGAATTTTGAAAATACTTCCTCTAAATCTATATCTATCACATATTTCATATGGTTGTAACGATGGTTACGCTTGAGTTAAAAAAATGGCAAGGAGACAAAGAAACCTGAAAGACAGCAGGCGAATGTTTTTATATCATCCAGGTTTCTGCAAGCCCACAATTTCGTTAGAACGCCATTTATGATTTACATGTGACACACCCATACTAAACTACATTATCGACAACTTCTGTTACACCATCTGTAAACGACATGACAATTAACTAAAATCAAATATTTCATCTATTCAGCCATCGACCTGCCGGGAGTTCACAGGAATCAAATCCATTCCGGACGGATTGGACCTTCCCTGTTAACTTTCTGTCATTTCATGTGATATTAATAAAGTCAAATATGTCCAGTCTGACAAAACAAAGTAACTGAATAATACAGCAACCCAATTATGTTCACGATTAACATGATTATCTTAATGGAAAGGAAAAAGTAACATATAAAGTAATATAGTTTATGATACTTTATGAAAAGGAAAAAGTAAGACATAAAGTAATATAGTTGATATAAAGTAATATAGTTTGTCTGTACTAGTAATATAGTTGATACAAAGTAGTATAGTTTTACTGTAGTTTGTTTTAAGTTTTGGTTCTTTTAAGGGATATAAATCTGAATGAAATCACAATTTTCTGTTGTCTATATTGTATTTTTGAATTTTCTGTTGTTTAAGTTGAATCTATTTCTATATTGAAAAATAAGATATAAATAACAGAAGATTGTAATTTCATGCAGATTTGTATCTGAAATTTGGGGAAAAGGACCAAAACTTAGAACAGTTAGATAACACCTATAGTTTACTGTCACATAGAATTCATAAATGCAAATCAAATTAAAACTTATACTATGATGTTATAAATGTAGAGGATGGAATTTGATTTTACTCAATGATTTGATAGTTAATATGGTTAATTTTTTTTTGATGAATCTCAGTTTTGAAAATGAATAATAAAGTTATGACAACCATCAAATTAGATTGTTTGGTTTTGAAATTCTATCTTTGATATACTGTTTGGTTTTGAAATTCCAACTTTAATGACAGTGCACAAACACAAACTTAGAAAAAGTATTTTATTACACAAAATTTTATTAATCAGAATTTGAGAATGATATACAAGATGGAGGATGCATTCTATTTATTTTAAGCATTCTAACACCAACACAAAGTTTAATTTGAAACTATAATAAAACACTGCACAATAGTTTAATAGTTCAGTAGGAATGGTCTCTACTTTTAGAACTAATCACCAACTGTAGTGTAATTTGAATTAATAATAAAACACTGCACAATGGTTTAATAGTTGAGTAGGAATGCTCCCTACTTTTATAAGTAATCAATGTGAGGTGTGCTTATATTTTAAATATATCATGCATATTTTTGTTTGTCTTTTATAATAATGACACTTAGTATGTAAGTGTTGTTTTGGAGAAGCATTAGGGTTTAGGGTTGTATGTTTCAGCTGAAATGGTGGACCTCTGGTTCCCTACTAGCATTTTTTGCCATTTCTGGATAACACTGCAACTGACTTTAGCCGGGTTTTGACCGCCCTGATGGGATGGAGAGGTAATGGGAAGAGAGTTATTGTTAGACAATTGTTGTCAGAAGAGCTAGGTTTAGGGGAGGTATGGAAGTATAGGGCTCAGTACTAGTAGGGGACTTGGACAAGGATGAGTGGTGGAGCCAGAAGGCAATATTAAAATCTGATGCAGACTACAGGGAGGATTTAAGGCGGATTAGACTAGTCCATGTCTTGGAGGATGTGAGGAAGGGTTGTCCCAAGGATGACTTGGCAGTGCTTGGCTCGAATTTGACATATGGTGTGAATCTAAGTTCTCCAAAGGACAACAGATGTCCTGAGGTCATAAATGACCTTTTAGCTAGGGTTTCGGTTAAGGGATGCAAGTCTCATACCCTACCGACTTTTTCGCGAAGATCCATTAGTGAAGGTTCCTTAGAGACATGTCAGGCTGATGTGGTTTCTAAGGTGGTTTCTGGAAGGAGAGCTCCTGCTCGGTCACACCTGGTGGAGCCAGAAGGCTCTAAATCAAAGGTTGTGAACCAGGGGAAGTCGGTAAAGGTGACTGGTATTGAAAATAGTTTGAGGATAGGGAAGTTGGGAGAAGATAAAGAACACATTGAGGTGGTGGTGTCTAGTGAACATTATAGGAAAGAATACCTGGTGCGGACAGGACAAAAACCTTGGAAAGTGAAGAAATCTAAACTGCATCTTACCCTAGGTCGAGATATCAGACTGATGGAAGCAAAAGTTTATACCAGTTGGGGATTAGTTGGAAGATTTGGTTACATAAGTATGTATGTGAAGGAGACTGATAGGTGGGTTGCAGACTATTGGAGTCCTTTGTTGGGATAGAATCCAGTAATTTATATTCTATGCAAGGGTTGGTATTGTTTCATTTTTAAGTCTACAGTTGATGAGAATTGTAGTATGAGTTCGGTCTGGATAGTGAAGAGTGGGAGCCTAATGCTCAAGTGTTGGCATGTGGCCTTTAATCCTGAGAAGGAGCTGATAATATTCAGGCATCTGTGGGTTTTAATGCCTAGGTGTCCTCTCGTTGTTTGGAATCAGGAGGCCTTCATGGAAATAGGGAATGCAATTGGAAAATTCTTGTATGTAGATCCATGATTACTAGCCGGTTCTGATGGACGCATGGGGAAATTCCTGGTGGAGGTCGACATGTTTGATAGTCTGCTGCCCAAAATTGAGCTGGACTGGAGGGGTGTAACGTTCATCCAGAAACTGGATTACCAAGGGGTGCCTTTCAAATGCGCATCCTGCAAAGAAACATGTCACCTTAGACATAAGTGCTCGCAAATATACAAAAAACTCCTGAAAGAGTTGCTCGTGGACTGCACAGATGAGACAAAAAATGCCCAGGCACCTGAGTCGATCTGGTCTCCAAGATTTAAGTTCAGGAACAAGCTACAAGAGGAATTAGTCAACGAACATGTTTCGGGTAAGACTTTTCATCCTTCCATAAAACAATTTAATTTACAAAATGAATTTTTGATGGGGGGCAAGTGTAATGTTCAGACGTCTTTGGTGGGAGGGTCAACTCTTGTTGGGAGGGTAGAGAGTTCGATTAACTTTCCTTTTACTATCTCTAAGGTTGGGAGTAATAAGAATCGTGGAGAAGTTTTGGTGAATCATGCGGAAGCCACGGGTGGGGGTTCGATAACCATGCATAGGAGTATCAAGCTTGGGATTCAAGAGTCAGTTTCGGTTCAGAAGGAAGTTTGTTTAGGTTCTAGGGGGGGCATTTAGATGGAGGAGGTATTAAAACCCGGGGTGGAAATCTATCAATGACAGATGCAGCGGGAATAGACAAGTCAGATCCTAGTTTTCGGGAGAAGGATGTTGGTGAAGCTAGCAGTGTGGAACAAGAAATTTTTTTAGAGGGTTGGAAGGTTGGGTCATCTGATAAAAAAGGAAATTTTGTAGTTATCCCTTTTAATAAGGGTTTCCCTGTTGTTGGAACTCTAGACGATTGTTTGGAGAGTTCGGTCCCTATTCCTTTAACTTTAAAAACTAAAACTTATATTAGTTCAGAAGAACCCATTACTGGCCTATTGAGCAATAAATATGAGACAGACCATTCGGTGATGGAGGAGGTCGAGGACTCTCTAAAAAACTTCATCCCGACTTACAGAGACATACTCACCAGACAAACTTTACCTATTTTTGCTGGTGGTTTATGTATTAATAAAATTGAGGTACAGGGGGACAAGGGGGGAATTAAAGGGGAAATTATTGAATCTACTGTGTTAGGGGAGGCCTCTATTATGAAAGGGGCAATTCGGGGAGGTTTGGAGAAAGAATTATCTCCACTGAAAACCATAAGTGCAAGGAAATTAGGGATTGTGAAGGAAAAAGATAAAATTGATGGAACTTAGAGCACAAAAAGCCCTGGATAGAATTAAAAAATGATAGTGACCTCCATAAATGTTAGGGGGGTGGGGGGAATCACTAAGTTTTTAGCTCTGAAAAGATTCTTAGAACATACAAAACCTGATGTACTACTTATTCAGGAGACTATGGTTAGTGAAACAAAGGCTAGGGAGATCTTTAATAAGTTGTTACCTACCTGGTACTTGAGTGGTGTGGATTATTCTGGGCTCTCTGGGGGCTTATTATCGATTTGGAATCCAAAAAAAGTTGACTACTCTGCCTATCTGACCCCTGCAGGGATTATTTTAGAAGGCTATGTAAAGGATCTCGATAAAAGATTGAAGCTAATAAATTGTTATGGGCCATATTCAGACAGAGAGGTCTTTTGAGAGAATATAAAAAGAGACGGGTTACTAAAGGAACACTCATTAATTTNTTAAATGTTACCACCTCCAACAAAGAAGTTTGGGGTTTATATGCCAAAATAGATCCATTACATACATACTTTAATCAGTTGATTCAAGAAGAGGGTTTGGTGGATGTAGAACCTGTTAAACTACTTCCTACTTGGAGGAATGGTAGAAGGGGGTAGGATTTTATAGCAAAGAGATTAGATATATTTTTTTTATTTCTGAGGACCTAGCTTTTTCAGGGTTGAGATATAATACTCGTTTATGTCATCAAAAGATTTCAGATCATGTGCTTGTGATACGACACTTGGAATCTGAACAAGAAAAAGTCAAATATCCTTTCAAGTTTAACTCTATCTGGCTGCAAGATCCAGAGCTAGTAAATTTTGTGAGAAACCATTGGAATGGATAGTTGGGAACATAGATTCAAAATCCGATGGAATCGTTATCAAAAAAGTTAAAATTTTTCAAAGGATTGGTGATTAAATGGGAAAGGAAGAAAAAGCTTGCAGTAAGGGGTGAATTGATAAAAATAGAAAAAGAATTGGAGCTATTATATACAAATAATCTAGGGGGATTTGAAAAGGAAGAAGATAAGGACATAGTAATTGGATTAGAAAAGAGAAAATTGACTCTTTTGAGGCAGGAGGAGGAAACTTGGAGGAAGAAGAGTAGGATTAATTGGCTGGCAGCAGGGGATAAGAATACTAAATTTTTCCATGCATATGCAACTTCCAAAAAAAAGAATAATATTATTTGGGAGATCAAGAAGGAAGATGGGACAATGATAACAAGTAATCAAGATTTACAATTGGAAGTTGTGGAGTATTTTCAGAATATATATAAGGCACAATCAAATCTATGTATCATTGATCAATTAACATTATTGAAGAATTATCCAAGGATGATTACAGAGGAGGATAATCACAGGGTGATTGAGCCTGTCACAACAACACAAATCTTGAAAACATTAAAAGGATTCAAAGGATCAAAAAATCCTGGCCCTGATGGATGGACATTGAAATTTTTTCTTGCTTTCTTTGATATCTTGGGAAATGACCTTTTGGATATGGTAGAAGAGTCGAGGAAGAAAGGTTGGGTTTCTGGAGCACTAAATGCCACATTTATGGCCCTTATAGCTAAGTGTGATAATCTAGATTCTTTTGGAGGATTTAGACCAATTTCCCTGTGCAACTTAGTATACAAGATTATCACTAAAATTATAGCTTCCAGAATTAAAACCTTCCTATCCTTTGGTATTTCAAAGGAACAATTTGGGTTCCTTGAGGGAAAGCAAATCACTGATGCTATTGGAGTTGTACATGAAGTACTACACAACATAAAGGTGAAAAATATCAAATCCTTGGTCCTAAAATTAGATCTCATAAAAGCATATGACAGAGTTGACTGGGGCTTCCTTAGGTTGGTCCTGTTACAGGTGGGCTTGAATTTGGAAGCAATTGATTGGATTATGGGTTGTGTGACATCAACAAACTTTGCAGTGCTGGTAAATGGTAAGCCTACAAATTTCTTCAAAAGCTCAAGGGGTCTGAGACAGGGGTGCCCCTTATCACCTTTATTGTTTCTTTTAATTGTAGAAGGTTTGAGTAGAGATACAAAGGAACAAGTATTGGCAAAGAATATTGAAGGTATTCCAGTGGCAAGAGGAATAAACATTACACACTTAATGTTTGTTGATGATATAATTATCTTTGGATTTGGTTTTATAGAGGAGTGGAAAGTCTATAAGAATATTTTGGAACTATTTTGTAAAGCTACAGTAATGGCTTTCAGCCCACAAAAATCATTCTTTTTAGAAGCTAGGTGGACTACAGGGGAACTTCTTGAATTGAAGGAATTTTTTCCATTTGAAACAAAACCAGTTGATATAGGTTTTAAATATCTGGGGTGTTTTCTCAAGCCAAATTGTTATACTAAATCAGTTTGGAGATGGCTGGAGAAAAAATTTGATGCTAGAATTTCAAATTGGAGCCACAGGTGGCTAAGCTTAGGAGGAGGGGTTATACTGCTAAAATATGTACTGGAAAGTATTCCAGTGTATTCGTTATCTTTAGCTAATATTCCAAAATGTACTCTAAATAATATTAGAAGAAGGATGTTCAACGTTATGTGGATGGGGAAAAATTTAAAAGAATGGGTACATTTGATTAGTTGGAAAAAGATAGCCAAACCCAAAAAGGTGGGTGGATGGGGTATCAAAAATATATTTATTTTTGGGAGAGATTTAGCAACAAAAATTTTGTGGAGGGGGTTAATGGTTCATGGACTCTGGCATGAGGTAATACTTAAGAAATATCTTAGAAATAAATCGGTGACAGAATGGTTTAGGGAAGGAAAGAAAAATTGGCCTGGAATCTCAAATATTTGGAGAGCTCTCACTTCATCCTATAACATAGTGGCAGATTGGTTGGCTTGAAAACCTAGCAATGGGAAAGATATTAGAATTGGATCAGGTCCAATGGTTGGGGCACAAAGATATTACAGATTGACAAAGAATATAATACAATCTTTGAAGGATCGGGGTATAGAGAATCTAACACAAGAAAGAGAAATGCATCTGGAGGGTTTGAGACAAACATTTTGGAAAAAGGATGAGTCTTTAGGATTGGAAGGTGAACAACTAGTGGAGTGGAATAACTTTGTGAAGGGATTAATAGGCTCGTCTATTGATTTAAATACATAAAAAGATACCTTGTTGTGGACTTGGGATACTAAGAGGGGTCAGGTAAATGCAAAGCAAGCATATGAAGTGCAAATATTGATGGAGGGGGTGGTAGATACAAAATTCTGGTATACTGATCTTTGGAAATGGAAGCTTCATTAAAAATCAAACTATTTTCTTGGTTAATGCTTGAACATAAAATACTTACCTGGGATATTCTGGTAAAAAGAGGCTTTGTAGGACCTAGTAAATGTGTTCTATGTGGGGATGAAAGGGAAAATGAAAAACACCTTTTTGTGGATTGTGATTTTACCAAAGATATCTAGTTCAATATACTAAAGCAATTAAAGTGTACAGATATTTGGGAAGGACAATAGGTAGCATAATGTTACCTTAACTGGATAAAGAAGAAGGAAAATTCCAAAGAGTTACCAAGTGTTATCTGTTGGGAGATATGGAAACAAAGGAATCATGTAATTTTTGAAGATCGACTACCTAATAGGTTCAGAGTGTACAACAATATACTTTAGAATATGGGAGAAACAAATATTCATAAGGTAGTGTTGTGGGTGGGAAATCCCTCCTACGGACTAGCACTAAGGGTTTGATCATGCATGCAGAAATGACCTAAAGATTCTTACTTTTTACCATCATCCCATGCCTAGACCCCCATTACTCGTATGTAAATACAAGGCTCAAGAGATTAAGTTGACATACCTTATTCTTCGTGTTTGATGTCGATCCCTTTTCGCGCTTGGTCGTTCTTTGACTACAACTCTCCTCCCAATGCTGACCTGCATTCACTAAAGACAAACAAAGAAATCCACATGCATTTGATCTATGAACTAACGGGTTAGAGATTTAGTCAATCATACAATCAATATTCCAATAATGACAATCTCATATGGCGGGATGGGAAAAGAAATTATTTTATTAACTTCACATTGAAACCTTACAATGATAAAGTCGGCTACTGCTCCTCGATCCTGGTCCTAGGCTCTTCTTCCAGTGTCTTCCAACTGCTTTGCTCTATACTTCTCTTTGCATGAGGATGGATAAAGGTTAGGACAAAGGGAATTCTCAATCGGGTATAGTTTCTTTACTATGATTCTCCTTCTTTCAAATGGGACCCCTAACCCTTCTTTTATAGGCTAGAAGAAGCTAGGTATTTGGTTGAGTGACCCGCCATGCATGGCCGAAAGGTTTAGTTAACTTACCCAAAGCTGTGTGTTCCGTCAACAACTTTCCTTTTTCTGTGCTTTTGTAGGTACACGCGGGTTGTCTTGGGTCAGCTAGTGTGTACACACGTGTAGTAATGGAGCAGGGCGCGTGGGTATTTATAAAAAAGGTTTTTAAGAAGATTTGTTCAACAATGTTTTGGAAAAGAAGGAATTTGAGATGGCCTGATGCCAGGTAAGCATGTCTGGTGAAAATTAGGGTTATAAAAGATGACCCCTAATGTGTGAGGTCAGAAGAGCATCTGATAGCCGAAATACATTAACAATATTCACCGATGTGTCGAACAAGTGAGCCTAGGGACCAGAAATCGGGAGGTGTCGTCTGCAAAATAATAATTGTCTCATCGAGGCGGCATACCCATGCCCGAGATAAAATAAAATCATGGCTACCAATCAAATACACTGTAGATCCATGTCATATAACTATATAAATTGTAGCCGCGAGAAATACACAACAGAGCTACATCTCGAAATAAAAAAGATATACACGTAGAGTATCCATCTTCTAGAAGCTGATAAGGCCTGATGGCTGGAGATGAGGTCTTCAGAGCTCGAGCAACAACTACAAAATCTTCAAAACTCGGGTAAGAGTGTAATATGAGTGTACAAATTCACTACCCAGAGTTCTTCGACGGCTTGTCGGTCATGGACTAGAGAATCTTTGATGATCAGGATGAAGTCTTCATTGATTTTGAACAAAGACTTGATTGGACTTTGAGGATGGATGGGCATGAGGGAAAGAGACAAACTGCAGAGGGGCTGACTCAGGCTTGGTAAAAACTTCCCTTGGACAATAACATGACAAATGATGAGACTCAGGAAGCATGGCATTGACATAAGTTCACGAGGCAGGAGGCAGAACAAACTCTCCATATGTTTGGAAGAGTAACCAAACGGAGGAGGACAGAGCTCTATGTAGTGAGAACAACTTCTTAAGGTCATATTAAATCCCAGAGCTTGAAGAAAAAATGGAAGGATGTGCTTTGTCCAAGGGAGACTCATTGTGCTGCCATAAAAAGAAAATACTTTTCCCTTCCTCTTTTTGGGGTATATTTGATTTTTTTGTCTTTTTCAATAATTTTGGAAAAAGCATAAAAGAATTCTACGTTACAAAGGAGGAATCGAGTGTCGCAAACATACTAGTTCCAAGCGCACGAAACACAGGGATGCTCAAGGCAAAGGGACATATGCAAGAAAAGGACACTCGGGAAAAATCCTCCACAGGCCAAAGGTGTCAAGACGCAGAGGCAAAGTGCTACAGGGCTTGCATATAAGGCATGCTTTAGATGGTTCAATTGAGAGCAACATGGAGCCTTCATTAGGCCAAAGACACGGGTATGCAAATGTGATTAATAAGACACACAATGGTAACGTCCTTCGATGTAAATTTAATGAGCCCAGAGAAGGTAAGCTCGACGGTTTTTCATATTTAGAGAGTCTGAAAAAACGTAAAAGGAGACTCCAATGGGGTACCTTTTTCGAAGGTAGTCTAGTCGGTTCGAAAAAGGGGTAAACTAGCACCGACAAGACGTCTATTCAAAACCATTTTAACGAGTGTGAT
>SNQJ01S0024322.1:96047-128830 GCA_010110895.2 Picea sitchensis
AGTCATTGCATGTTAATATGTAGTGCATATTTATTATATAAAAATGATTTCATTTGAGACTAAGATGTTAATATACGATGTGTGTTTACCACAATTGAAAATAGTTCTATTTGAGATTGAGATGCTAACATGCAATGACTATTTGACCAATACCATATTTATGAATGATTTCATTTATAAGTTTTGAGAATGAGAAGTAAACAATGTCTATTAACCATACATGAAAAGAGCGTTATTTAAGATTGAGATGTGAATACACATTGTGTATTTACCATTTTCAGTTGGTGATGGTAAATATACAGAGCATATTGTAACTTGAAATAGTGTTGATTTCTAGGTGTATACAGAGTGCATATTTACCATATGATAATTCAATGTACATTTACATTTATAGAGTGATATACTAATATGGATTGTGTATTTATTATATTAGAAATAATTACCATGCATATGTGATCATATTAAAAATGATTACATGTGAAAACCAGATGTTAATATGTAGTGTGTATTTACCATATTTAAAATGATTGTGTTTGTTGATTTGAGATTGAGACAATAATGTGTAGTATGTATATTTCATATTTGAAAGGAATTCTATTTGAGATTGTGATGAAAATACACATTGTATATTTACTATATTGGATTTGTGGTGGTAAATACACAGTGCTGAAAAATGACTTTCATTAATCCTAATTTCTAGGTGTATATGCAATGCATATTTGCAATATGAGAATTCAATGTATATGTAAACTTATAGAGTGAGATGCTAATATGCAATGTGTTTTTACCATAGTTGAAATGAGTGCACTTTTACAAGACTACATAGTGAACTCTTTGTGTCAGAGAGAACAATCCCTAAGGGTGGTAAGTTGTGTGGCAGTAGTTTCCTAGCAGCTGACATCCCTGGATTCCCCAGTAGAGAGATTCTTGTCCAACCCAGTGCATTGGAGCTCTGGAGGGAAGAGGGAAGCCCTAAGGGACTGTGAGCAATGAGGGGTGATCCCCTTCCTTGGGTTGTGCGGGTTGTGGGGAAGAGAACAAGGTGGATTGTGATAGTTGTAGGAAGACTAGCTGCCTTGGGAAGTGTTTTGATTGTGGGGGGCACCCTCTTTTGTGGATACATAGCCCTAGTTCAAGGGTGATATTCCACTGAGATATGGAGCAACAAGTGTATGGTTGGGAGGAACGCACATCCCCTACATTCAATTGCATCATTGTTACTTAAAGATACATGATTATCTCTATGTTTATTTCTTGTTGTTATACTTAATTGTTGTGCATAAGAACTCTAAGTTCAATATTTATATGTTGTTATGAGTTGTTTCTTTAGTTTATGTTCATGGTTTTTGCAACTTCTTTTAGATGCATGAATGGTAGGTATGTTGTATTGTGTTTCCTTTTATTTTGGTATCAGAGTAGAAATTTTATGCAGTGCATCTCAAGGGGAGTTCTGGGTGTGTTACAGTGTTGTAACAATGTTGTTACATAATTTATATGCAATGATGTTCCTAGACGAATGGTTTGGGTACGTTACAGTGTGGTATCAAAGCCATGGTTTCTAGCACTCAGGTTGTATGGGCTAGAGACAATGCACATGAAGGAAATGGAAGACCCTTCATGGTGAAGTGCAGTAGAAGTTCTAAAATCTGTTTGTTTAGTAAGTTGATGAGCCGACGGAAAATTGGGTAGAGATTTGTACAAACTAAGGGACAAAGTTAGATTCAAATATGGAAGCATGATGCAGAGGAACCTTGAGGATCATGACATCATACTGATGCGAGTAAATGGTTGCATGGAGGGGTTCAATTAGTGCGAGCTCGATGGATGTAGGATTCTATACTTCAAGTCTACAACCAAAGCTAGCAACCATATAGTTTCAACCCCATAGATATCTGGACCATTTGATCTAAGAGATCAAGAGTTTAAGTTGTCAGATCTCTTGGAAGGGTGTTTTAGAAAATTCAATTCAGAAATTCTGATGACGCAAACTTGAGAGGATGAGGACCATACATCACGTTGAGAGTAAATCATGGTCGTTTATTAGAATTCAGGTTTTTGGGAAATCCATAAGCATGAAAAAATGACATTTCTACGAAAGGATCTTGTAGGCGCAAGAATGAATCTCGTCGAGATTCAGAACTAGAGAAGTTTGAATGACTAAAGATCGAACATCTTTGAGCTCGAAGTGAATCAAGACCGTTGGATCCAATAAATTTTAGCCATTAGATCCTTTGGAAAGGAAACTTCAGAAGAATCCATTCAGAAAGCCCGATGGTGATCTTGTGTTTTTGAAGAATATTGTCCGACTGTGTTAAGCCCTAAAAAAGCCTCATGTTATGTTTAAAACCCCTTCTTAAGCCCTAGATATTGAATAATATCATTTTTAGTGTTATATTTTTATGTAGGCTAGAACCCTTCATTACACCCTTTCATTATAATTTTACCCTTTGTCTCTCTCTCTCTCTCTCACACACACACATAAACACACACACCAAGGAGACCTAGTCTTAGGATCATCATTTTCATCTTTTACATTGAATATATTATAAAAGGGGGGTTTTCCCCTTGAAGTTTATTGTTATTCATTGATTTTTTTTATCATTATCAAGGAGTTGGATCATAAAATTAGATATCATACCTCATGATCCTAAGGTTTTTCTCCTTCAACTAAAACAACTTAGAATTTTTTCTATAATTTTTTTTCTATGTTGTTCCAGACCGTGAAATTTTAAGGAGACTAAGGTGAACTATCAAGATAGAGGTGGTAAAAATTTTAAGGTCCATTTCATTATAGTTTTGGATATATAGCCTATGGAATATAGGATTTGTGACTTATCCTAAAATCAATTTTAAACAAGCCATCTTGGAATTTTCACTATAACTCTTTTTTTGGGAAGTTTCAGATAGCGAAACTATTTGGAGACTGAGGATAAGTACGGTTGTCAAAATTTTAAGTTTTGGTTCTCTATTCTTTTGGAGAAGTACTCCATGGAAGATAAGAATTGGGACTAATCCTAAAATAAATTTTAAAAGATTCATTTTTGCATTCCATTTGTACTTTTTATTTTTTTTATTTTTTTTTGTGAAGTTTCATACTTTTGAATTTTCAAAATCATGAGGAGACATAGATAGTTACACGCGGAAATTGTTTTAGATTTTGAATCATTAAAATTTGTGAGATATATCTAACAGAAGTTGGGGTTGTTTACTAATCCATATATTAGTCTTAAACAAGACATTTTGGTATTTTTTCTACAACTTTTTATCAGTGAAGGTTCAGACTATGAATTTTTCAAGAGTTGAAGAATCCATATCAGAGTAGCACATGACAAAATTTCAGACTCACAAGGGTTCAAAGTTAAAAGATATATCAAAAAAAAGGTTATCCATCCAAACATACTCAAAATTAGGGTTTGAAAGGTACATACTTTATAATTGCATAAATTTTGTTTGGAAGATCAGTTTTTGGTGTTTTAAAATTTGTGATAAAGAGAAAATAGAGGAGTATTATTTTTATTTTCTCACATGGAAAAGGGTTCTACAAGAAATACTACTGGTACTCATAAAAAATTAAACATGACTTCCAAATAAAATGAAGACTTCAAAAACAGGCTAACCCAATTAAAGAACCAAGTTTATGAAATGAGTGGTAGTATGTTGAAACAAGTGGATTTAACATCTTCTCGGGAATACTTTAAAAGAGATTTGGAAGATCAAATGAAAAATAATATGGATGAAAATAAGAATGATGTGGAAAATAAGATGGATGAAAATAAGAATGACATGAAAAAGAAGATGGATGAAAATAATGAAGAATTATTGAAGTCCATAGAAGACACATTCTTATAGGTAATCTCTAAAAGGGATGTGGGGATCCAAGGAAATCATGAAAATAAGGAGAAAAATGGTGTTGAGACTCAATCACATATGGGGAGTATTTTATCACATTTGGAGAACAAAAATACTAAATATCAGAATAAGGATTATTCATTACTTCAAGATCCACATCAGCGAGGTTCAATACAACACCAAGGAACTACTTCATTCCAAAGATTTATATAAGGAAGTTTCATTGTAAATATCCTATAACATGGATATTCTAGACATAGCAATACTTTGATCTACACCAAGTGCCAAGCTTACAAAAGGGACCTATTGCATCCTTACATTTAGAAAATGATCAACTTTTTTAGTATCAATGGTTTTGTGAAAGAAAAAAGAATTCCATTATCTCTCGGTCCGTTTTTACGAATGAATTCATATCACATTATGGGGATATTAAGAGAAATACATTATTTAGACAATTGATAAATCTTTGGAAAAAAGGTCCATTTACAGAGCACATTCAACAATTCCAAAATATTAGTCTCATGGTAAAGAACATTCTTGAGGATAATTTGTTAAATCTCTTTATTGACACTTCAAAAGAGAACATTCAACATGAGGTGCATCTGTTCAAACTTAAATCCCTATATCAAGCTTTCATTATGGAAAGGAAAGTGGAAAACAAAAATATGGCTACTAGAAGGGTGGCCTCTAACAACTATAGAGAGAACCATATTTCCTCTCCTAACCTCAATCGTGTGACAAGGTTGACACCTCAACAAATGGATGAAAGAAGAACAAAGGGACTATGTTTCAATTGTGATAGAAAGTATAGTAAGGGGCATAAATGTAGTGAGAATAAATTATTCTACATAGACTATGTAGAGGAAGAAGATCGAGAATTTGAAATATCAAGAGACCTAGTGTTATAAGATGTTACTCCAATGATATCTTGTCATCAATTGGACAACATCAATACTCCACAAACCCTCAAGATACAAGGATACATAAAAAATAAAAAGGTAACAATGTTGATTGATTCTAGTAGTACCCATAACTTCATCAATTACAAATTAGCAAAAGATCTCAATTTCTTTGTATATCCAACACCAAAGTTTCAAGTAATGATTGCATATGGAGGTAAGATAAATTGTTCTGGGAAGTGCCATAGTATTAAGCTAAATATGGGGGGGTATTTTTTGTATAGTCCCATGTTTTCCATCCAAATTGGTGGTGTTGATGTTGTATTAGGGGTCCAATGGTTACAACCATTGGGAACAATGGCCCTTAATTTTCAAGATATTTTCATGATATTTTCCTCAGATGGAAAGGAAATTGAGCATATAGGTATCTAAGGGAAACCCTCTAAGGTGATAAGATCTAATAGAAAGAAAAAAATTACTCAAAAAGGGACACCATGGTGTAATTGCACAATTATTCCCACTATATGTTCAAACATATATATCCTTTTCTCCATTAGATATGCAAATAGTTATTAAAAATCATTCCAAAGTATTTGGAGAAATTCTTAAGGGTCTTCCACCTGCTCAAGATCATGACCATGCTATTTATTTGCAACCAAGAAGTGTACCACCTAACATTAGGCCTTATAGGTATCCATGTGCACAAAAGAGTGAGATTCAAGATATGCTCCAAGAAATGTTAGAGACCAACATCATTAAAACTAGACACATTTCTTTCTCTTCACCAATGGTGATGGTTACAAAAAAGGATGGTTCATGGTGCATGTGTCCAAATTATAGACTACTCAACAAAATGACCATCAACGATAAGTTTCCTATTCCTATCATTGATGAATTGCATGGATCGATTTTCTTTACTAAGTTAGATCTTCGTTCGTGATATCATCAAATCAGAATGAGGCAGGAAGACATTCCCAAAACAACTTGTAGAACACATGAAGGCCATTATGATTTTTTCGTTATGCCATTTGCACTTACTAATGCACCTTCAACATTTCAAAGCTTGATGAATTCTATTTTCAAGCCGATTGAACACGCGTTTTGGATAAGTCTTGGGAATTGCATAGGAACGAATCATGTGACATTTTGGATAAGGAGAAACACACGCGCAAAGCATTTGAAGCATGCTCGAGAGTCAACGCACAAAAGGAGGAAAGTAGTTAGGATGTTTTTTCCACATTGTAACAAGCTTATTCCTATTGTAAAACTATAAATTGTGATGGGTTTTTGGTAGAAATGAGAGTTTTTGGTGTGGAGTTCTTTTGAATTAGTCGAGTTTTGGAGAAGTATTGAGGAATATTTTTAAGGTATGACCGAGGAGTTAGGCTCGCACTGCAACATAACGACTTGGCAGGTTTGAGTAATGGTTACTGTTGCATATTTTTATAAGCATAGTGTGAAGCTGTAAGGAGAATACACATGACTAATATAAGCAGACAGTTGTTGTGGATGTAGCCCAGATTGGGGTGAACCACATTAAAACTTGTTTCTTGATGTCATGCTATGTGTGTGATCATATGGATATTTAATATTATGACTATGTTACTGATATTGCGCAATGATTATGAAAGCTTAGTATTATGAATGTGTTATTCATATATGTTGTCATAATGTTGCACACTGAAGTAACTGATAAATGAATGAATGTCAAGTAAAGTAATGATGCACACATAGTATTTTGCATAAATATTAAAGGGTAATTAATATAAACTATGCACATAGTAGATGAATGGATAATGCATAGTATGAGTATGTTGAATTCCTCACTTCCCCCCACTGCATAAACTTGGTTCTTACAACCCCTTTAGATGCCTCAGGTGAGAATTCACTTGCTTGCATGTGATTATGAAAGGGCTAGTGTCTAATGGTTTTGTTGGTTTATTATGATTAACCCCACGTCTTCCCATTGCATGTCAACAAATGGTTCCATTGTTGGAACCAGGATATGTAACTGAGGGGAATGTTTTGGAGGCCGAATAAGGAAGAGATCATAGAATGGCTAGAGAGGAAGAAATGAGAATTTTCCATAGAAAAGAATAGGAACCCGTGACTTAGCGATGAACAATGGTTATAAAGGTATGTTTTACAGACCTTCATGAAATCTTCTTTGGTGAATTTCTAATAATTTTGACTGAATGGTTAGAAACGCTAGTGGAGAATGTTGGGAGATACCGAGTTGAGGCTCCGAGAAATTGGACCCATGAATTGATCAGACAGTTGAATACAGTAAGTAATAAATTTTCTTACGCAGTTGATTTTTGGTTGAATAATATACTAGGGGGTTACATTACATAGTTTTCAATAGATTGTACCCAGTCGTATAGTGTCGCAGAAAGGGAATTCTTCAAGGGTTCGTGCAAAATATTTTTGAACACATTGTCTACCTGGATAAAGATGTTGTTGTGCAACAAGAATGTTATGAATATGGAATCTGACTACTAGGTGCCTTCGTGCACATAGAGGAAATGGGGGATGACCATAGGATGGTCTGAGAGTGGAAAAGGATGAGTAAGGAATGGATGGACAGAGGATGGCGAGAGAGGAAGATAGTGACTCAAATGAAGAGAATGGAGTATTTCGTTGCGGGAAAAGGTTTAGGTATAGTAATAATAGTAGTTAGAATAGTGGAAGTAGCACAATGAACCATAGTCAGTAAACATCACCGAAGATAATTACTACATAGAATACAATGGCACGAATAGACAATATCTTAAGAATGCCGAAATTCTAGGGAGCGGGTTCGAAAGACCCATAGCAACATCTATTTGTATGTGAGACGATATGGACTACGAAGAATGTCTAGGATGAGAAAATGAATATTGCATAGTTATCAACGATGTTCAGAGGTCGCACACTGTTATGGTACATGAAGTACTAGAATACTACACCAAAAGGACAATCAAGTACATTAGAAGAGATTGGAAAATATTTGTTAAAGGAATTTTGAAATCCAAAATATGAGTTGCAATATATCACATAGCTGAAAGAAATTAAGAAGATACAAAATGAGACAATTTGGGATTATGATAAGAGGTTTAAAGATGTGATGGTTAGATTAACATTTCAGATTCATGATGAACAACATAGAGAATGGTTTATTGTAGGTTTGTTTCCACACATCTATTGTCCTCTTACACAACAAAAGGTCACATCGCAACCATTTTCATTAGAAATTGTGATGAAGTTAGAAGAATCTACGGTAGGAGATGGCACATGAATGGCATAGTTTTAGTCATATTTGGCCACACTAAGGATTCAGTTCTCAGAAATAACGAAGGAAAAGGAACAATATGAACAAGTTTGGTGTATTACATGTAAGAAAAAAGGCCATCGTAAAGACAAATTCCCAACATTTGTACAATATATGGCCACATTAGCACTGAACCCATTGACAAGAGGAGTAGGATGTTTCAAAATATGCAATACATGGGGACATCATCCGATTTCTTTTTCCATTATTGCAGAAGTACCAGAGTACACTCAGGAATTTGTTCTGTAATTTTTGCAAGTATGTAGGACATGAGGAGAAGGATTTTCACACATTTGACTTAATGAGAGAGCACACAATAGATGCTTACAAACTCCAATAAGAAAATGCAGCAGTAGAAGGAGGGGTTCCAAAGTATAATAGTCTGAAAGGATTTAACCAAGGTGGATGATGAGGATTCAGTGGAGGTCGAGGACAAGGAGGATTTGGTAGAGGAGGAACATGACCAATAATTTGTTATAATTGTAATAAACCGAGATGTTTGGTGAGAGAATTCTCGAATCCTTCCACAATGTGCACGTACTGCAGATAATTGGACCATGCAACTGAATATTTTCCTCAATTGATAGTGAAATGACAGGCAAGGGGGAACTAGAATCATAACCGAAACCAAAACCAGAACATACATATGATAGTAGCTGAAGAGCGTGACGATCAACCTAAAATATCAGTCATTACACATGGAGGAATGAGAGCCAAAGTGGATGCGATGAAAAAGGGAAAGGGGAGCGAGAAATGGATAAGGAAAGTAGTTGAGCCTACACCAACATTTAACCCAAAGAAAGAGAAAGATACATATCAAGAAGCCACGAAGAAATACTAGGACTAGATTGGATAGAATCAATGTCAAATGTGCCACCAATATATGATATGCCATCAGTCTATGATCACACCATTCTAGAAAGGTCAGTCGAGAAGGTAAACACTTTGAAATATTTTCTAAATATTTGTTTATATTTGATGAAGGATGAAAATATGTTGAATGCACTACGTATTATGATCGATCATTGCACCCAAGATAGAGAAGTACCTATGACATAGAGAGCAGAGAACCAAGTCTTGTGCAAGAAGAGGATAAACATAGAATTCAAATTGAGTGTGCAGATAGGAGAGTATAATATGGATAACATCATCTTTTACTTAGGATCAGATGTAAATGTTCTTCCAAGATAGACGTGGGAAATGATGGGGAAACCAAAGTTAATTTGGTCACCCATTCAGTTGAGGCTAGAAAACCAACATAAGATAGCAGTGATCAAGAGACTATTAGGAGTAATTGTTAACATAGATGGAGTGCGCATCATAGCCAACTTTGAGGTCATTGAGATCGTGGATAACAGTCAGCCGTATACAAAATTGCTCAGAATGGATTGGGCCTTTGAAAACTAGATGATTATCAACTTGAAGAAGAGAGAAATGATTTTTGAAGGAGGAGGATTAAAGGTTACTGCACCATTAGACCCCATAGAAGCAAGAAGGTATGTGGAATCCACAAGAAAAGAAATTGGTTACATGTATAATATGACCAGGTGCATGGATGATTAGATCAATCCTACTATCAATGGTGTTCTTAATTGGAGAAGCATTAGATCTTGTGCATCGGATTCAGAGGAAGGACTTGAACATTGGCAGCACAGGTTGCACGAAGTACCAACCAGAAGATGTGCTCGCATTACTCGCTCTTTGTGTTGGATCATAACAGAGGGATGTGACGCACCAAGGTTTAATGGATTGACTGATGTAAGTTCCTTTGTAAAATAATTTGATTTGCAGATACCTGAACAAAAAATATTGTTTGCATTAGATGTTGCACTGAAAGAAAACCCAACGAGATGGTGGGAAACACATAAGGAAGGAATAGTAGATTGGAAACACTGTAAAAGGTTGATGTAGTTATATTTGGAATAAAAGGTGAATAAATTACAAAAAGGTATACAGGGATGAGAAGTTTGACGGATCATGTTGCACAGTGTATGAAAACTTGTGGAAAAGTACCAAAGCATGAATGAACACATAGGTTCATACATACACTTGAGATGGTTCCCAAGAACTAGTATCTAGAACTAGAAGTGCACAAAGGGGCAATAGATTGGGAAGAGCTCAGCCATAATTTCAAGGTAACATTTAGTTTTGAAGCTGAGTCATCCTTAGTAGATGCAACTTTGCAAATCATTAGAAGTAATTTTTTTATGGAAGAATATTAGAAAGATAGTACCTGTGTGTAGTGTGCATAGAGAATATGCAAATAGTCCATGAAATACTGAAATGTTACAATGTTACTAAAGAAAATCAAGAGGAAGAAGATCCAAGAAATGTGAAAGTACTAGAGACTGAAGGGGAGCACACAGTAGAAGGTACAAAACTTGAATCTGATGCATATGTGAAGCTATTAAGAGTGCGCAAAGTGAATATTGGCACGAAATAGAAACCTAAGTTCGTGAATATTGGAATGGTGAGACTGTTGAAAAGATTGTAGACTTACCGCGTGAGTATTAAGATCTCTTTTAGACAACCTTTTTAGATATGAAGGGGATATTTGGGGACTTAGGCGAGATGAATATCCTGTTAAAACCAGATGTTAAGCCAGTAAGACAAAGACCTTACCGGTTGAATCTGAAGCATGAGGAAAAAGTGAAAGAAGAACTCGACAGAATGATAGAAGCTGGTATCATTGAGCCCGTCGCAAGGTCTTAATGGATAAGCCCAATGGTAGTTCAAGATAAGAAAACATGGGGTATTAGAATTTGTGTATACCTAAGGAAATTTAATGATTCATGTTTTCATGACCCTTTTCTGACCCCCTTTATAGAAGAAGCATTAGAAAACATAGGAGGGAAGGAGGCCTACTCTTTCATTTATGGATTTTTAGGATGTCATCAAATCAAGCTCACGCCAGTACAACAGACGGAGGATGAAAACATAATAGGAACTACAAAGAATGGGGAGGCATGGTCGACAATATCTCAGTCGTTAAAGGTAGCACAGGAGAACACAAATCGATCAAGTTAGCAATAGGGCTGGTAGAGTTCCCCACAATAGAGATGTAGGAATAAGCAAGGGAGATAGGTCATATTGAGTTAGTATTATCTCAACTACCGACATATGTAATATAAAAATTGCAGACAAGCATAACCCAAGAGATGAAATTGTGTGCAAAAAATACATCTAACGAGTTGGTTAAGGTTATGACATAGAATGTAGCCTTGGATATGGAATAAAACAAAGTCGAGAAGGAGCGGGATGAGGCCATGCAGAAGGTCGAAAGGATGTAACAAGAGTTCGAGCAGGTCTATAAATAACTCCCAGAGGCTCGGACAAATATGGAGGCCCCAGTTGAAGAACAAGTAACAAAGATAAGTGAAGTTATTCAGGGCTTTCAGGCACGTATAGTTGACTTAGAAGCATGCATGACACCAAGTACTCTACCAAAAGAAAGGGAGAAAAGGGAACATATAGTGACCACAGTTTTGGAGAGCATAAAGAACCTAGAGCTAGAATGTGCTCATCTCTATGTAGAAACCATAAGCATATGGATGCAACTAAATGAAGACAGGGAGATACAGGACATCATCCAAAATATACATGATACGCAGGAAAAGGCGTAGAAGTTCAAAGAAATAATGGGTACATTACTGCCAGCAGAGGTGGTAACAAAAATGGATGAAAACATGAAGTTGTATTCATAAATGAATCAGCTAAGGGCGGAGTAGCATAATCACACAAAAAAGATTTAGGTACTACAAGACGAAGACTATAGGGTGATAGAATCCTTAGTATCCACTTGAGGTATAGTCAAATAGGTAGTTGAAGAAAGTGTCGAGAAGATGCAGGCTTGGGTTACTACCGAAATAGTTGACACAATTTTGCAAAAAGAGACAGAGGTAAAGGAGAAGGCCATGAAAACAAAGGAGACATTCTAAAAGTTCATGGAGAATTGGAAGAAGGCTTGAGTTGCTCTGGACGAGCCATATGTTAGTGTTGGGGGCCTGTTGGATAGGCATTTTGGATAAGTCTTGGGAATCGTGCAAGAACAAATCACACGACATTTTGGCTAAGGATAAATGCTTGCACAAAGAATTTGAAGCATGTTCAAGAGTCAACACATAAAGGGATGAAAGTATTTAGGATTTTGGGACATTTTGTCCACATTGTAATGAGCTTAGCCTTATTATAAAGCTATAAAGATTAATGGGTTTTGGGTATAATGGGTGTGAGTGAGAGAGTTTTCAATGTGGAGTTCTTTTGAGTTGGTTGAGTTTTGGAGCAGTCTTGAGAAAGCTTTTTGAGGTATGACTGAGGATTTAGGCTTGCACTGCAACATAATGGCTAGGTAGGTTTGAGTAATGGTTAATGTTGCATCTTTTTGTAAGCGCAGTGTGCAGCTGTAAGGAGCCTATAAATGACTAATATAAGAAGCCAGTTTTTGTGGACGTAGCCTAGACTGGGGTGAACCACATGAAAGATTGTGTCTTGATGTGATGTTATGTGTGTGATATGGATATTTAGTATTATGACTATGTTACCGATATTGTGCAATGATGATAAAATCTTAGTATTTTGAATGTGTTATTCATATATGATATCATAATTTCGCACATTGAAGTAACTGGTAAATGACTGAATTTCAAGTAAAGTAATGATGCACACATGGTATGTTGCATGAATGTTAAAGGGTAAGTAATAGAAATTGTTCATAAAGTAGATGAATGGATATTGCATAGTATGAGTATGTTGAATTCCTCACTTCCCCCCACTGTAGAAACTTGGTTCCTACAGCCCCTCTAGATGCCTCGGGTAAGAATTCACATGCTCCCAGGTGATGCCTAAAGGGCTGATGTATAAGGGTTTTGTTTGTTTATTAATGATTAACCTCGGGTCTTCCCATTGCGTACCAACAAATCTCTTCCTTAGAAAACCTGTGTTAGCATTTTTTGATGACATACTAACATATAACAAATCTTGGGAAGGTCATGTACAACATGTTGACATAGTATTACAACTATTGCAAGAGAAACAACTTTATGTAAATCCTTCCAAGTGTGCCTTTGGGGTTCAAGAAGTGGAATATTTGGGTCATATTGTATCTCATGAAGATGTAAAAGTTGACCCTAAAAAATTTAGAGCTATGAGGGAATGGATAATTCTCAAAACCTTGAAGAACTTAAAGGATTCTTAGGATTTATAGGCTATTACCGAAAGTTTTTCAAGAAATATGGTCATATGGCAACACCTCTAATAGAATTATTAAAGGAGGAAGATTTTTCTTAGACTCAAGCAACAACTAAAGATTTTGGAAAACTTAAGGAGGCTATGTGTACAACTCTCGTCTTGGCCATAGCCGACTTCAAAAAAACATTTATTGTGGAGTGTGATGCCTCGAGCCATGGAATTGGTGCAATTTCAATGCAAGAAGGAAGGCCCTTTTCCTTTGAAAGCAACCAACTTAAAGGGAAAAAATTACTCAAACCCATTTATGAAAAATAAATGTTGGCCATACTACATGCAATTAAGAAATGATGTTATTACCTAATACAGAGACACTTCAAAGTAAAAATAGATCATGATAGTTTGAAGTACTTCTTGGAGAAACAATTATTTTCAAAAGAGCAACAAAAATGGGTTACAAATATGCTAGGTTATGACTTTGAAATTATATACAAAAAAGGAAAACATAATGTTGTGGAAGATTCCCTTTCAAGGAAAAAGTAGAAACATAAGGTTCACTATGTGCTATTTCTATTCCACAATATGATTGGGTGGAAGAAACAAGGATAAAATGGAAGCAATATCATTCAACAACTACAAGAGGACCCCATTTCATTAGACAATTTTTTGTGGAAGAATAATTTTCTATGGTATCATGACGCCTATATTTATGTAAGAATTCCCAACTCAAACAAAAATTCCTTCTATAATTGCACACTTCTCCTATAGGAGGACATTTAGGATTCTTGAAAACGTACCATAGGATTAAGAAGGATTTTTTTTGGGAAGGTCTTAAAACAAATGTTCAAAATTTTGTGTCTAAGTGTGTGGTCTACCAATAGAATAAGGGAGAGACAATCAAGATGCTAGGTCTCCTACAACCATTAGCTATACCAAGTCAACCTTGGGAAGAAGTTTCAATGGATTTTATTACAGTTTTACCCAAATATGAAGGAAATACTGTCATCATGGTAGCAATGGAATGACTAACAAAGTATGCCCATTTTTTTCTCTCTTTATCGTCCTTTAAAAGAAAGTACAATATACACAACATTCAGGGAAATAGTTCAAAATCTACATGGAGTCCCTAATATTATTGTAAGTGACAAAAATCCAATTTTCATTGGAAAATTTTGGACTAAATTATTTTCTTAATTGGGTACTCAATTGGCTCACTGCTCATCTTAACATCCTTAATCTGATGGGAAAACTGACATTGTGAACAAATTTCTATAAGGATATCTTCATTGCTTTGCATCTGATAAACATACACAATGGGTCAAGTGGTTTCCCTTGGCAGAATGGTGGTACAACACATCCTTCCATACTTCATAAAAAATGTCCCCATTTATGGCATGTTATTCCCTATCCTAGGGATAACTAAGGAGATTATGTCTTGAGGCCCACAAGTCCTAGACATGGAGTATCGAGAACCATATGACTTGATCTTGGCCCTGGAGGGCCCATCTTTTCTTCAATGCCTCCCATCTATTAGTTGCAACAACATCCATCCCATTCGCTTGGTTCTGAAGTAGCAGCGGGTCTTTCTCCATGAGGTTATGAGTCTGGGTATCATGGTATGTGTCACTTTGATTCTCAAAACATTTGAATATGAGCATTTAATTCTCTTTTGTTTCATGTCGTTTTCTTGGAAATTATGCTCTTTAACTTGTCCATACCTGGGGGGGATGAAATAATTCCCTAGTAAGTTGGTTCCCTTAGGGTTGAGTTTCCACTAGGTGGGTCTATGAAAGGTCATATTCCATTCCTTCCATACTTACCACTTTTCATCATTGTCCCTCTCATCTATCCCCTACATTGGTTCAGGCATTGGGTTTTCCAAGCTAGCAAGGGTTGTACCTTGCCTTGTGGGAAGAAGGGGCTAAAGGCCCAGAGGGTAAAAGTAGCTGGAAAAATTTAAAATCCAAGATTAAACCTTGAGATGCTTCACCCATGGATTCTCGAGAAACCAATAACAGGATTCTCAACAAGAAAATGGGACCCATAAAATAAAATAAAACTCAAGGCCTAGTTGGTGGATAGGAGGTCTCATCATGAGTCAACCTATTAGGTTAATGGGCATGTAGTGGTATGACACTACTATTCATTTGGTCACCAAGCCAGGGTAGTGGCTCTTTGTGGCATATCCAAGAGAAAGGGGGTCTCATCACGAGCCAACCTTCTAATTTCTGTGAAATGCTTGTGGGTAACGTTGTCACCACTGGTCACCATGCTAGGACAGTGTCCTCCGACTATCTTCTTGAAAATAAAAACAAATAAGAAAAAGAGTAAAAGGTATTGAATGGGATAGGAAACAATGACATCCATGAAAAGGTGCAACTCACCCTCTACAAAGGCACCCATAGGTAAGACCTACATTTCCCTGTCATCACTACACCCCTTGCCCAAGCATTCCCTACACCATCTCATACATTTACATGAACTAGATTTTTCTTCACCTGGGAAACACCCCACACCTGGGGAGGATTATCCCAATAGGACATCCTGAGACCCTCTCCAAACGTGGCTTGTTAAATAACATAACGTCTTTGAGAATTTGTTTGGGTAAAGGGGGGTTTGATGCACATGTTTGGGTAACTTGATTATTAGATGTGATTGACATTGCTATGATCCATGTGACTTATGATCCCATGGAGAGAGTACTTGTTGTTGTTGTAGGACCATGCCCTATGGAAAGGTACATATGGGGAGATGATTAGTTCAGACCTCCATGGGGCTAACATCCCACTAGATGGATGTTGTGACCCTAACTAGGGGTAGAGGGATACTAGAGCCTTGCACCAGAGAAAAAGGAGGATGTTCCATCAGAGGCACTTTGGAAGGCCTTGACCTAGGGGGATATTTACCTCCCACCATGAGGTTGTCCCTTGAAGGCCCCCGACGTCATCATTTTGATCCTTGACGTCATCCAATTAGGGTTTTGGCATGAGGATGACTGGGTTGGCACGTGTGACAAATTCTGAGGCCTTTTGAGGCCTAAAATTTCACTTTGGAGGCCTAGTGTTCCATGAAGGGGCCTAACGCCACCCTAGGAGGGGCATGACGTCATCCCTAAAAGACAAAATTAGGGGTTTAAATGTTAATTTTAAGTAAAATTGATTTTTGATGTAAATTGGCCATGTCATCCTTTTTTGACCTAAATTGTAATTAAAGGCAATTTGTATTGTATAAATAGAGAGTCAAATCTCTCATGTTTTCATCATATTTCACTCACACAAGTGTGAGGTCTGAAATTCAGCCTCTTTTAAGGTTTATTGGCTGAAATTAAGTGGTGCACAACTCTTGGAGGAGGCTTCTTTTGGTGTATTTTTTCATTTTCATGGTGGAAACTCTTCAACTAGGGTTTGTGGCTAGATTATTCTTGATGAAGTAGAAATATGCAATCCTTCTTTATTTTGAATGGGTATGGTGCATTTACTTGTTCATTTCTAAGATTATGAAATTTCTAGTGTGAAAGCCTAGGAGAAAATCACATGTTATTGTCCTTTCTTTATAACTCTTCACCTACTTGATTTTGCTAGAGAACACCTCCCTTGAAGGATATACTAGAGCCCTACCTTAGTAGCAATCTAATATAATTTCTTCATTAAGATTCATACATTTATTTCAAGTTTTATCTAAAGAAGAAGGAAATCGCTAGGGCCTAGGGTTACCTACTTCCTAGCATTTTTTCCTTCTAGGGTTTTAGATATTGAGGCCTTAAGTTACTGACACCTCAATCATCTTCCCTGTTCCTTGATCTCATTTATTATCATTTTTTTTTTCCCTCTAAGAACTTCTTCTACAACATTGACTCCATTTACCCTAAAAGGAACTAGTTCATACCTTGCAAGTGATTTATTGACTAAAACAACTCTTAAACCATCTACGTTAAGACATTTAATAACTATTTCTAACTTTAGATTATACTAACCTACTAACTAATTTTCTGTTGTTGCAAAATATTGATACAACCATCTATAACAACAACAAATTCATCTTAAAATCAAGTTTTAAAGCTGATTATACATTGCCAACAATGCTTCTGACAATTACCATCACTTTGTTAAGTTTATGTTATCTTTTCTGGTCATTTTTAAAGCTTTATTGAGGTACAATTGTGAAGCTATTGCTATATATATATATATATATATATATATATATATATATATATATATATATATATATTTGTTATAAATACTTTTGTTTCTTCAGCTTTTATATAAGCTTGCTCTTTTTACCAAAGGTCTATGGTTTATGGTTTATGAAGCATATGTGATATGGTACTTCCAAATAGTATTTTTCTTGTTGTCTTGTTATGGACAGGTACCTTAAATATTACTTTGCTTCATCATTCCCAAAACCTTTGGCACTTTTGATCAGAGTGACCTATGAGAGGGGTGGGACTTTCTTGATACTTTTTCCTTAGTCTTCTCAAACCCTCAGGTCATTGGGGGCGTCTCCCTTGGGGTAACTTTGGTATACTCCTAAATAGAAAGGAGTGTCTGTTTGGGTGATAGTGATGGGACATCCTCCTTGTTACACCAATTATATATTTGTTATAAATACTTTTGTTTCTTCAGCTTTTATATAAGCTTGCTCTTTTTACCAAAAGTCTATGGTTTTATGGTTTTATGAAGCACTAACATGATATGGTACTTGCAAATAGTATTTTTCTTGTTGTCTTGTTCTGGGAAGGTACACTTAAATATTACTTTGCTTCATCTCATTAAAACCTTTGGCACTTTTGATCAGAGTGACCTGAGAGAGGGGTGGGACTTTCTTGATACTTTTTCCTTAGTCTTCTCAAACCCCCAGGTCACTGGGGATGTCTCCCCTGGGGTAATACTCCTAAATAGAAAGAGGTGTCTTGTTTAGGTGATAGTGATAGGACATCCTCCTTGTTACACCAATTTAGTACGCACTTGCCTTTGGATTTGGGAAAGTACAAATTGCACGATAACATGGAAATTTATGGATATCATCCTCCATCCATGACATCACCCTTGAAAGGGACTGCAAAGGTTCAAGCAATGGAGGAACACATAGGGAACCGACAAGAAGTTCTCAAACTATTAAAAGAAAACTTAGTTATGTCACAAAATAGGATGAAACAACAAGCATATCAACATCGTAGTGAAAGGGAATTTGAAGTGGGGGATTGGGTATTTATGAGGCTACAACCATATAAACATATTTCCCTTGAGAAATAAAAGAAGAAAAATAAATTAGCACCCAAATATTATGGCCCTGTAAGTTTTTGCAAAGGATTGGGAGTATGGCTTACAAATTGGAGTTTCATCCATCGTCACATGTACATCTAGTCTTCCATGTTTCTTTCTTAAATAATGTAACCAACAACAAGATCATAGTCCAAACTATTTTACCAAAGATTAATAAAGAAGTGAAAATCATACTTGAAGTGGAAATAATCCTTGAAACAAGCATTAATAGGCTACGAAATCGAGCAATTACAGAGTACCTAGTCAAATGGAATGACCTACAAGTGGAAGAGGCGACATGGAAAGATGAGTTCTTCATGCAGAAACACCCATGGTTATTCAAGTGTTGAGGAAAATAGTTGTTTGAAGGGGAGGGGCATCTTAAGCCCTAGAAAAATCCCCATGTTATGTATAAAACCCCTTATTAAGACTTACATATTGAATTATTACATTTCTAGTGTTATATTTGTATGTAGGTTGGAACCCTTCATTGCACCATTTCATTATAATTGTACCCTTTTTCTCATATATATATATATATATATATATATATATATATATACCAAGGAGACCATGTACATTAAATATATTGTAAAATGAGGTTTCCCCCTTGAAGTTGGTTTTTATTCATTGATTTTTTATCATTCCCAAGGCATTGGATCATAACAGACTGAGGTAACTGTTGAGCATATTTGAGCTTGAAATGGACAAGGGTCATCAAAATAAATAGATCTTGATCATAATATCTATTGAAGTCATGGAACTTCGTTAAAGGTTGTGTAGTTTGGGAACCCACAAAGATCTATATTATTGGTTAGAATAATTGTCCATCGTCTAATTATCGGACGAGCAAGTTGTCTCGGGAGGGCCGAATGCAGTAGAGAATTCCACATGAGATGGAACGTCAATATACAATGGTGTAAGTGATATTCCATCCAATTGATAGATGGAGGCTCATTATTGGGCACACATCAACGAAGGATGTTGAAATGCCATGTCAACTTACTGAGTCAACATGTCAGGTCAGCATGCCATGTCAGGTGACATGATAGAAAGGGTAGGGGGAAATAACAAATTACCATGTGGTAGTCAGGTATAGGTGGGACTTGTAGTTTCTAATGGTAAAGGTAAAGGTCAAGAGAGATCAACTAAAGGACAAGGATGAATATTGATTGTCTGATGGGTGTCGAGATTTGATCATAATCATCCATTATGGATCGATGATCGAGAAGGACTATTTTGAATATGTTGTGAGAAGTGGTGATCCTGATAGTGTTGTGGGATATGGACTGCAGACAAATTCATGATCATGTAAAATTGTTTTTTGAATGGAAAATCCCAAACCCAAAGGTTTGATAGTGTTGTGGGATGCAGACCATGGAAGAATTTGTGTGTAAGAAAAGTGACACCCCAGTTGAAAATCCCTAATAGTGAGAGCCCAATAGCTTCATAGACTATGAGCTTTAGGAAGAAATTGTGCATATATAGATTTTTCATTCCGATGTGAAAACATTCGATAGCATGGGCCTAATAGTCTTGCAAGATGCGAGCTTTGGAAAAGTCTTGAAAAGTGTCTACACCCACATCATGATTCCTGATAGCTGAATCCCAATGGAGGGAGTCTAAAAATATTGTGGGATTTTTATTGCGGGGAAATCAATAAGCATTGTAAGTTTTTCATTCCAATGGGAACTCTCCAAGTAAGTGGTTATGATAGTGTTGTGGGTTGGAAAGCCCAAAGGCCTATGTTTAGTGGTGTAGCGTAGGACACGTCGGTCACATTGTTCCTTAGGTTATTCCCCACAAGGGAAATCATACCAAGTCACTCTATGGAGGAAAATATCATCTATGATTTAGGCTCTACTGAAATATTCCAGCAACCAAAGGGGATAACCCTTGATATATGATTTTTTTTTAATATTTTCTCTCAAAATATTTTAAGAGGTTTTTATGTGTAAAGTGTGTATTTGTTTCAAATGCAAGATTTGAAACGGTTAAATGAGAACAAAATAATTTGAGCTTTATATAAAGAACCATGTTGGGTCACCATTTTGACACCCCTATTACATTATCTTATCTTCTATCTTGGACAATTTTACCTCTGACATATGCATATTTTTTCTATTTCTTCCACAAACCTACCTTGTGATCTTATTCATATGCATAATGAGGTAGCCCATGTTAAAAACATAATTTGTTTGATTTCTTAATTAATTGAGACTAAATGGTTGTTGTTTATGCTTCTAATTACTTTGATTACTTTAAGAAACTTTCATGACAAGGCTTTATCTCATCCGATACTCATCTTCGGGATTTGTCCGGTACTTCCATTGGTCCGTTATTGGAACATTTCAACTGTTCTATTCCTGTACTCCACCTATTCTGGTACCAACTCTGCGCTGATCCGGTACCAAGATCTGTTACTGTGTTAGTCTAGTACTAAACTCGTTTCTACATGATTGATGTTTTGAATGAGTACATTGGCGATGGATCCAAGAAATTGGTTGGCTGGAAGCATCTTTGGTTCGTTTGAAGACCACGATAGACTTCATCACTCATGCACTTTATGTCATGAGGATGAAGTCCATTCCTTGAGATACGCTATGTTCACCAATTGCAATATTTTGTAAACATTCGTTGATTATCTTCAGACATTGATTGTAATGAATGACCTTCTTTAAAAGGGATGCTATGTAGATGATCGATAGATATAATATACACTGTTATACTGGGAAATGGAATGTTGAATTATTGATTCACTCGTTTAATTGGAAGAATACAAATGCTAGTTTTTGAAATTCATGGATTTGAGTAAAGTATCTATTCTATAACTTCTTTAGAGCTACCTTGTTGGTTCAGCAAGGGCCCACCACCCCAACCAAGGTAAGTCTCCCTGTATATGTTTATGTGTGGACATAAGTTAATTGTGTGTGAGTGTGCAAATAAAATAATTGTGTATTGCAAATGATTTTGAGTGCATGAACTTTCCTAAGTACAACGTAGATCTCTAAATAGATACCTTTTGATTTTGTATCAATGTGAATGAACAGATATACATTAAGCATAGTAGATGATTCTATTTTTTCTTCTGCAGGATGATATTTAGTCAACAAAAGTTGGGTAGATGCTTGGAATTGTTAGATAAGCAATTGTTATTTTTCTGAATTTGGAAGTCTTAGTAATTGTGTTGTCCTCAATAGGTACAGGAAAAATTAGACTTCATCTCTCACCCTTCATGCATCAGTAATGAAGTCTTTCAATCATATTGACTGTCTCCTATATTGAGGAAGGAAGTTTTGATTGGAATTGATTAGGTCATGATTGGTTTCTTTCCAAGAGTAAATAGAGTGAATTGTCAATTGTTATGTGAATTCAATTGCTACAGGAAGCAGGGTCTCAATTCATATTTTTATTTCGCGAGCCTATAATGAACAAACTTGCTATCTGAGCAAGAACCTTTTTCAACTGAGTGTTTGCTTGAAATTTTTACTATGATCTTTATCTTCTAGTTTGAAGTTGTGTGAAGAATAATGTTCAAATATTCCAAAAATAGAGTGTTTTGTTATTTATTGTTTCTTGATTGAGATAGATACAATAGACATAGATAGATTACCTATTTTTGGCACATATAGTGTACCGACTCTGTTGATTACGAATACAGGTCAAGAATTTATGTTTGGTAATATATTATGCATATAATTGCACCAACATTTTGGCGCCGTTGTCGAGGAGTTGTAAACGATAATAGGTAGTATTTGAATTAGATTTATTTAATGGTTTTGGATTGGTTTTATGGACGACCTAAGGGCGGAGAGAAGATGGTAATACGTGAGGGAATATCCCACGCATACACTTTAGTGGTGTTTCTCCAAAGTTAGGTTGTCCTCTCCCTTTCATGCGTAAGTGTTTTTCTTTTAATGCAAGTGTGTTATTCCTTATTTTATGCAAAAGTGTGTTTTTATTTATGTAAATTTAGTTTTATTTATGATGAGATGACTTGTGCGAATTGATTACCTGGTGACAATAGGGTCCCAGTAACGCAAGGAGTTCAAGTTTGGTGTGTTTTTTCAAATAGTTTTAATTTCTTAGTTTTAAAATTCAAATCTTTGATGATAAATCATTTTTTTTGGGGTGTTGTAAGAACCCCCAAGTACTAATTTGTGTTGCGAGACAGGGATCATCAACCAACTAGAGTAAGTTCAAGTATGATCAAGAGATTGAAGAATGTTCCTCCAAGAACTTTCTCACATTCTAGCAGTAGCTGGGATATCTGCTTCTCAGGAAGATCATATCTTGACAACAGTCAATGATTTATTTGTCTCTCCACAAGAAGATTTAGAAGTCCCTTTGGATTCCTCTTGTCAATTTTTTGAGGAGACGAAAGAATCATGGATATAATTCAATGGATAGCACCCATTGGAACCTGATATTGAGGAGTTCTTAGCATGCCTCTAAGCAGATCCTGTATGTACTCCAAAGACCAATCATCTTGAAGAAGATCATTTGCATAGCATGGAAAAGGAAGACATGTTGTGTGACCTAAACAAAGAAGAGAAACAAGAATATCATGATCCTATTGAAAGATGGTTCCAATTAGTTATCAGGTCACACTACTCTTTTACTTTTCATTATTGTTTGATCTCATCATCAAAGCAGTTGGTCCTTCATACTCTGGTATGCATTAAAATTTATCTTTTTAACTTGAGTATGGATATATTTCTAACCTTGTTACGCACATGGCTTCACTGGAAGTATTCCTATACTTGAAGGACATTTTCTTTTGTTCAATTAGAGTACGATAGTAAATAAATAAATAAATGTTGCATATAAGTGCAATGCAACCTATCTTTCATACTTTTCATAAATGAGAATGTCAAAAGTTAACAAAGCAATCAATTTAAGATCTTTTGTTCCTCTAGTAGATTTCTTTCTAAAAGTTATGATAATTTTGTTTGGAATTTTATGANCATATAAGTGCAATGCAACCTATCTTTCATACTTTTCATAAATGAGAATGTCAAAAGTTAACAAAGCAATCAATTTAAGATCTTTTGTTCCTCTAGTAGATTTCTTTCTAAAAGTTATGATAATTTTGTTTGGAATTTTATGAGAAGGTAATATCTTCATCCCTTTAATGCACACATAATACTAGAAGGGTTTCAAAAGTGGGGAAGGCATCCTTGTCAATGGAAAATAACACTGAAGGGCGTGCTTCATGACCTATTTCTTCAAATTTCTTCTTTTTCCTTAAGTTGTTAAAAAAAAGATGCATTCATGCTTTATCATTACCTATCTATTTTAAGACCACTATTTCACAAGGATGATCGATTAAGTGATATTTTTAATAGAAATTAAAACTGAATGTTAATTCCAAACTATTTTATTCATAGCTAATAATTCAACTTTTGACATTTTCCCTGAATTTTCTATTTGTAAGCATGAATAAAAATCTAGTTTCAATTAGTTCTATTGGTTTGTTTTTTGTAGATGTTCGCAACCCTCTGAGTAACATTTTTTTTAGCGTCTCACATTATTTGCATGAGGCCATGCAAAACCTCGGGCATGGGGGAGTGGCTGCTGGGACCTTCATATTCTTTTGCAACTTCCGTCGGTAAGGCCAAATCAACATGTTCAGTGCTAGAATTTGATAGTCATTTCTAGAATTTCGGTACTATTACGGTACTGCAAAATTATGTTACGGTACTACTCTGTTCCGATACTACTCTATTTAGGTACTAGTACTATGATCACTATAATCCAATAAGAATGAAATCTACCAGGTGTAAGTTTATTCCTTTATCTATCCTTGGTAGATTACTTATGGAAAAGGATCCTAATGGAGTTTTCTTTAATTTTTTCAAACTCCTAAAAATTGAAAACACCGGTGAGCAGGAACTGGCACGGGCTCGAGAAAAATCCACGGGACAATAGATGGAGTTTTATTTAAGTTTTTCATACTCCTTAAAACTGAAAACACCGATGAACATTAACTGATCTGGGATCGAGAAAAATCCACAGAACAATAGTGGTTGGGTTTATTTTCTAATAAAATGGAAGTGGAAACAGAAGAATTTCTTAGTTTGGTTCCATAAAGAGGAGGATTTTGAATTCCAACATGAGGTTGTCCAGCTACAGAGTGCCTTCTTGTTATAGAGCGTGGAGCCCAGTCATTGAATTCTTTTTCCTCATTTTTTACTTCCGCTGCAATTTCAGAGTTTTTGTACCAGTGTGTTGTTTGTTGTTTTACCTATATGGTCCTGCAGCAGAATAAATTCACATGTTCTCCTCCATAAGCAATAGGTTGTATCAGATGCCATTAATCACTACAAAATGCAGCCTACAAAGTTCCAGTCTACAAAATACACCACCAGGTATCTTATCCAATTTTCATTAGGTATCAAAATAAAATTATGTGGTAATCCGATACTGGATAAAATATCTGTGTTGTTCCAGTACTAGATAACATCTATGTGTTGTTCCGGTACTAGATAACATCTCTGTGTTGTTTCGATACTACAAATATTTTCCTTTATGTTCATCCGGTACTGAGGAAGAAGGCATGTGTTGGTACAATACTAAGATGTGGTCCGGTACTGATAATGAAGCGTGGTATCTCCTATCCTACACTCAATAATTTTCTTGCTTGATACAAATGTTTCAGGTAATAAGACGTATAATCTCACTATTTATTCCTTTTATTATGAATCATGCTAATTGTGTACTAGACGTGTGGTTACTCTCATGCATCTGCATTACATCAATTATTACAAGTTCCCTACCATGAAATTCTTCATGTCCTCGTGTATATTTTTTTCTAAAGAAATCATTTACCTGCACCTCAATCCCTTAGAGTAAAAATAAAGAAGATACAGAAAAAGAAAACTCCAGAGTCTACACCTCAGTCCTCTAGGGTAAAAAAAAAATCTGTGCAGGAACAATAGGTTCTGATACCTACATCTGCTACTAAAACAAAGAAGAGAAAGTTGTTTGAAGAAACTTCCACTCCTATCAGTAAACCAGAGGAAGCCTCACATCATGTACGAAGAACTACAAGAAGCATGGCTAAATAGATCACCATTCCATCTGTTTCTTCTTTTCCCAAGGAAGCAATTGACATTCTGACTTCTCCGGAGCAAGAATATTTCTATGAGGCAACGATTAATGAGACCGAGGAATTGGTGACAGAGACTTTAAAGGATTTGAGAAAAGAGGTGGAAGCTCGAGAAGAGATAGCCGAGAAAGCAACCATATTTGATCCTGTCATTTCCTTGACCAAGCAACAACTAGTATTAAAGGTTGGGAAGATTACAAAGCAAAATGAAAAGTTAAAGGAGGAAGTAACAGAATATAAACTTTTGGATAGACATATTAAATATGAAAATGTTCAATTAAATGAGTACAATCGCAGACTACAAGATGAGCAAGAAGGAGTTTCTACTAAGCTTAACAAAGTTCTGTGTTTGATCCAATACACCAGGGTTATCAAGAAGGAGCTTAAGGGTGAGGTCTCTAGTTTGAATATTCTACAACTAGACAAATGATATTCAGCCAGGGTGGAAGACAGTTTCAGTTTTGCAAAATTTTGAGTACCAGTTTCAACATTTTTGCATCAGGACATGCAATGACTTAAGCATGGGGGAATTTTGGGTCTCCGTTTTGACACCCCTATTAACTTATATTATCTTCTATCTTGGTCAATTTTACCTCTGATAGATGCATATTTTTCCTATTTCTTCCACAAACCTACCTTGTGACCTTATTCATATGCATAATAAGGCAACCCATGTTAAAAACATGATTTGTTTGATTTCTTAATTAATTAGGACTAAATGATTGTTGTTTATGCTTCTAATTAATTTGATTATTTTAAGCATCTCTTATGACAAGGATTTATCTCATCCGATACTCATCTTCAGGATTTGTCTGGTACTTCCGTTGGTCCGGTACAACAACATTTCAACTGTTTTATTCCGATACTCTGCCTATTTTGGTACCAACTCTGCGTTGATCTGGTACCAAGATATGTTACTCTGTTAGTCTAGTACTAAACCCACTTCTATAGGATTGACATTTTGAATGAATGCACTGGCGATGGCTCCAAAAAATTGGTTCGTTGGAAGCATCTTTGGTTCGTTTGAAGAACGCAATAGACTTCACCACTCATGCACTTCGTGTCATGAGGATGAGGTCCATTCCTTGAGATACTCTATGTTCACTGTTGGCCCTTGGTTATGGAAGGTTGCGAAGATTAAGGAAAGAAGCACAAAGTATGAATTGCGCGAAAAGCACATTGACTGAGATTGGGTCGAAGTGGCCAAAGAAGCAAAAAAGAAGGAGCGGAGTAAGAGAAAGCAAGTCGTTGAACGAGAAGACCGAGGAAGACAGTTCAACAAGGAAGATGGATCGTGGAAAACTCAGCAAGTAGACAAATCCACCAATAGATGCTTTGGAGCACCTCGCGGGAAAGAAGGATAGACAGGCTGGCGAAGCCCTGAAGACGTGGGTCAAGTTGACCTAGGGTTTTAGATACCTAGGGTTTTGGCATTTTAGGGTTTTTGACACCTAGGTTTCAGCCTAAGGTTGTCCGAGAGTCATTGTAATGTATAAATAAGGGTCAAGAGGACCTGGGTTGGGTTAGAGAATGTAATGAGCAATTATTTTTGTTGAGAGAGAGAAGTATTCTGTCGAGAGAGAGTCTGTGTTGTAAGATCTTCATCTAGGTGTGAAGATCAACCCTGTAGCTAGGTGTGCAGGGAGGGTAGAGAAAGAGAGAGAGAAGGAGAGAGAGAAGGAGAGAGATCTGCAAGCTAAGAGTGTAGATAGAACTGTATATTTTCCTATAATATCAAGAAACATAGTTATGTGGACGTAGCCCTAGGGAGGGGGTGAACCACGTAAATCTTGTTGTGATGTGTGATTGATGATGTGTTCTTCTGCTTTCTGTTACTCTGTTATTGCATCATTGTGTTAGATCTGAGATATAACTGTGTGAAGTAGGGTTGAGCTGGTAAACAATAACTAGATTGTTGTGTATTGTTGTGTTGAATCCACTTTGCATTTCCTCTGGTTGTAGACACCTGTTTCCTACAACCCCCTATTACTACTTCAGGTGAGACTGCATCTTCTTCGCAGGTGTTTTCGAAAGGGTCAGTAGTTAGGGCTTGTTGGTGTGCTATTAGAGTTGAACCTTGGGTCTTCCCCTGTGCCAACAAATGGTTCTGTTACCGGGACCGAGATATTCTTGAGGGAATGTCAAGGTGGTTTCCATCGAAGAAAGAGATTTAGAAGTGGATAGAAGAACAAGAAAAGGACTTCGCAGAAGCTTAGAATAAGAACCCTAATCTTAGTATAGAGGATTGGTTGGGAAGGCATATCTTTACCAATATACATGAGATTTTCTTTGGAGGAATTCATAAGGAGCTATACGAGTGGCTATACGAGTGGCTAACCAGATTAGCAGATACCTAGTTTGAAATCAGACTTAGACCACCTGTGGTTTGGACGTCAGTGATGATCAAGAAGGTCAAGAGAGTTGATAATGTTGTGTCAAGAGCACTCGATCACTATTTTGATAGTACCATTGGAGGGTACATTACTCAGTTTTCTATTGATAGAGTATAATCATATATCCAAGCAGAGAGATATTTATTTAAGGGACCTAGGGGAAATTTTTTACATTTTTTGAAGTTGCAGATCAAGGTGCTATTACATGAGAAGAACATCTTGAAGATATAATAATCGGTTAGACTAAATAGCTAATGTTCAAGAACTCAGACAATGACAATGACACATAGGTTGGACACACAAGCAGTGGGAGATCATTTAGAGAAGTTCCTCTGGTGAACTTGTTTGAGCATAATCACGAACCACCAACACAAGAAGAAGGGTTCTACAGTGGAGAAGAAGAAGAGTTACTGAACGAGGAACATTCAGAGTCCGCTAGGGAAGAAGAAGGGAAGACTGAAGAACCTCACCGAGAAGATTCAAAAACTTCAGGAATTGCACAGACTGTTGAAGTAAGTGCTATTACTCCTCCTGTTGTTTTAGCAACATTAAGTAACCAGAGTAACCTAATTTATCAGAGCACTCAAAGCACTGGTACAAGTGGTTCAATGCATACTCAGTCAAGAACCCTAGGAATATCTATGGAAGATGAGATGAGGTTACCCACCTTTAGGGTAGATGGATATGAAGATCCTAATCAACATTGGTTCTTATGAAAAGCTCTATGGAGTATTAAGAATGTCACTTAGGAAGCTGTTAAGAGAGATCGGTTTAGTACTACTCTGAGAGACTGCGCATAGAGTTGGTACATGAAATTTGTCCAAGGAGTTGTACAACCTAAACCGCTAAATGAAATTAAGACTACGCTGATTTCCGAATTCAAGAAACCCAAGTCAGAGTCACAATGCATTACAGAGCTGAAAGAAATCAAACAAAGAGTAGCTAAACCTGTTTGACATTTTGATCAGAGGTTTAATACCCTGATAGGTTATTTGAGTTTTCATATTCTAGATGAATAGAATAAAGAGTGGTTCATTGTTGTCCTCTTACCACACATCGGAGTCCCTCTGATGCAACAGAATATCGCTTCGCAAGCTGAGGCATTGGAGATCACCATGAAACTAGAATCAACCCCTATGGGAGAGTCCAGCTCATGTATGAGTCAAATTTTGAGTCATATAACTAGCTTATCACTATAGGTCGAAGATATGAAGAAAGATAAGGGAAAAGATTAAAGAGAAGATATTTGGTGTATCAGATGAAAATCAGAGGGCCATGACAAAGAGACTTGTCCTCTATTTTACGAGTACTTGGATTCAGGAGATCCGATCCCTTTGAAGCAGGTTACTCTACCTTGGTGCGAGGTATGTAGAAATTTACATCGCCCTGGTGAATGTTATTACATGAAAAAATATCTCCAGTCACCTACCAACCTTTACTGCACATTCTGTAAATTTGTGGGGCATGATGAGAAAGATTGTAGGGCTTATGACATCTTCCATGAAATATCAAGAGACACATATAGAATTCAAGGCGAAGTACAACAAGAAGGAAATACTACGCAGTTTAACTCCCCAGGAAGAGGAAACTTCAACCCTCATGGTGGATTCAGAGGAAGAGGATGAGGAGGAGGTATGGGTCAAGGTCGAGGTCAGATCATTTGTTATAACTATGCATAGCCAGGACATTTGGCAAGGGACTGTCAGAACCCTTGTACCACTTGCATCTACTGCAACTCATTTGAACATGTTATTGAATATTGTCCCGTGCTGTTAACCAAACTTCAGGAGAGATGAGGAGGAAATCCACAAGTACAATTAATCTCAGCAAAACCTCGCGGAGTGGATCCTAGAGTCACTGTTATCACTAGAGGAGGTGCTACTACAAGAGAATACAGGATGAATCCAACAAAGACTAGAGACGAATCAGGGGTCATAAGAACTGCAGAAAAGACACCAGAGTTTGATCCGAGGAAAGAAAAGCAGATATTTGAAGAGGCAAGAAGAGAATTTGGAGGAGATCAAGTTTCTTCATCAAAGGCATAACCAAAAGTGAGAGAATGTGGTATGCCTCTGGAATTCGATTAGTCTGCATCACCGGGAGAAGGAAAAGAGGTAAGAAAGCTTGCTATTTTCTTGTATATGTTTATTAATTTGATTAAGGATGAAAGAGACATACAAGAAATACAACACTTGATCTGACAGTATGAACCAGGGAAGGTAGACCCTCTACTGAATAGAGAAGTACATCAAGTATCCAAAAAGAGAAGGAGAAATAAGGAACTACACCTTAATGCTCAGATTGGAGATTATGATATAGATTATGTGGTCCTTGGCTTAGGATCAAAAGTCAATGTTATGATGAAGCAGACCTAGGCATTGATGGGAAAACCTAAGTTAATTTATTCCCCTAGCAGGCTTAGGATGGCTAATCAACATGTAGTAAGCCCCTTTGGGAGATTGGAGCATGTCCCTGTGGAACTTGATGGGGTAAGAACATTTGTGGACTTCGAGGTTATTGAGATAGTTGATGATAGCTGTCCTTATCCTGCGTTGTTAGGAATTGATTGGGATTTCAAAAATTCCACTGTTGTTGACTTAAATAAAATAAGAATGACGTTTGAAGGTGATGGCCTTAGGGTCATTTCACATGTGGATCCTGATGAAGGTCGAAGATACATAGAACCCATTAGAGAAAAAGACCACGCATATGAGCTAGAGAATATAAATAAATTGATAGCGAGACAACATGATTACATTAACCCTACAACAAATGGGAATTTAAGCTGGCGAAGTGACAACACATGCTCATCGAACTTAGAAGAAGCACTAGAGAATTGGTAGAACAAAATGTATGAAGTCTCTGCGTGGAGGTGTTCTATATTGACCAAGGAAGTTTGCTGGATTGGCACAAAAGTAAGCAATCTACCCACATTTGATGGTTTAAATAATTTAGAAACATTCTTATCATATTTTGAAGAAATTGTACCAGTACAACAAAGATTGTTGGCACTGGATGAGGCTTTGAAAGAAAATCCAACAAGATGGTGGGGGACACATAAAAAGAACATCACGGACTAGATGCAATGCCTCACTTTGATGGCAGTGCACTTTTCAGAACAAGTAGAAGGATGCGAAGTTCAATACACAGGTTAAAGATGTCCGAAGGACCATGTGCGAGGCTATGAGGAGGCCTGGAGAAACATTCCTCAAGAAAAGTGGGTGCATAAGTTCATCAACACTCTAGACACAACGCCTATCAATTGGTATCTTCAAGTAGAACTGTGCCTCACCACTTCAGATTGGTACGATATGACTCAGAATTTTGTAGCTACATTTTCATTTGAAATATAGTACCCTTCAGTAGATCAAGCTCTACAAGTTGTAAGACAAAAAGTATTTGAGGAGGCACCTAACCTCCCTATTGATCAAGAAGAGGATGAATGGACTGAACCTCTTCAAAAATTGCAAGGATGTTACAATATCAATGCTGATGAAGATGATGATCCTAGGAATGTGAACATCGCAAAAACAAAAGGATAGAGAGATATAGAAGGAACGAGAGTCGAACTACCTTTCATTGGACAACCGATCAAAATCAAGAAAGTTAATATTGGAACAGACCAAGCACCTAAGCTTGCTAATGTTGGATATTACTGGGATGATGCCACAATTGATAAGATCACAGAACTACTGCATGAATATCCGGACTTGTTCCCAACCAAGTTCACTAATATGAAGGGCATTAAAGGGCCCATTAGAGAGATGAATATCCCCTTGAATCCAGATGCCAAGCCAGTTAAGCAGAGACCCTATAGATTGAATCCCAAATATAAGTAGAAAGTGAAGATTGTACTAGACAGGATGTTGGAAGCATGAATCATAGAACCTGTGGAAGAGTCATAATGGATTATCCCTATGGTGGCACAAGATAAGAGGACAGGAGAGATCAGGATCTGTGTAGATATCAGGAAGCTGAATGATGCCTGTTTGCATGAACCATTCCCTACACTATTTACAAATGAAGTGTTAGATAATGTAGGAGGTCATGAGGTTTACTCCTTCACAGATGGATTTCCAGGTTATCACTAGATCAGGATTGCCAAGGAAGATTGCCACAATACCACATTTGCAACAGAATGGGGATCCTACTAGTACACAGTGATTCCTTTTGGATTGAAGAATGAACTAACGATCTTTTCTAGGGTGGTGGTCGAAGCATTCAAGGAGTTTTTACATAAATTTTTGGAAGCATATTTTTATGATTGGACTGTTCTTAGCTTATTTCAAAACCATATTGAATGTTTAAGACTAATGTTGGATAAGTGAAGGCAATGTCAGATTTCCCTGAACCTGAAGAAGTGCATCTTCTTTTTACCCTTTGGAGTGCTGCTAGGGCATATTGTGTGTAAGAAGGGGCTGCTGGTAGATCCGTCCAAGATTTCCATTATTTTTTATCTACCCCCTCCTACTTCAGTTAGACAACTTCACACTGCGTTGGGACATATTGGATACTATAGTACGTTCATTAAGGGCTATGCACATATTACAAAACCCATGGAGAAGATTTTGAAAAAAGATTGTTAGTTTCACTGGACAGAAGAATGTCAGCAGAGCTTCGACACACTGAAACAAAAAATGGTTATTGTGCCTATTCTAGTTTTCCCAGATTGGAGCAAGGAATTTCACGTGCATGTCGATGCTTCATATATTGCACTAGGAGAAATGTTAGCACAACCAGGAGTAGGAGATATTGACCATCCATTAGCCTTTGCTA
>SNQJ01S0024323.1:48669-68927 GCA_010110895.2 Picea sitchensis
ACATCCATCAACCATAAGAAAACAATCACATATGATATATATATTAACTTCATAACATGGAACACAAGATTTACGTGGAAACCCTTTTGGTAGAAAACCACAAAACTTTTGTTTATAATTCTTTGTAGGCACCAACCTACTGGAGATGCCAATCCCCACTAGTACAAATCCTGGCAAGCACCAACCTACTCTTACAGATCTTCGTAGACACCAATACCCACTGCTAAGCACTAACTTAGCAAGAAACACCCACCTCTTTGTTTGAGCAGCACCAACCTTCTAGTTGCAATTTCTTCTTTAATACATATAAATTCTTCAAAATATGATCAAATTCACATTACCTTCACCGATTCCTGCTGCTACTTCTACCTTCATTGCATCTGACCAAAATTTGAATTTCCAAATGAAATTTATGGTAATTTTCCCAAAGCTTGATGTTTTTGGCCTCTTCCCAAGAACAAAATTGTATAGAATGAAACGTATCCAATTTTTCAAATATGATTTTGAAATTTTTTACCTGATTTACTTATGTATGTTTCCTCATATCCCTGAAAAAATCGTTGTCTGAAAAGTCACAAAAAAGAAGTTATAGAGAAAATGTCAAGCTAACCTGTTTGACATTGATTACAAGACCATTCAGAAACCCTAAATTCCACATGGTATATCTCAGAAAGTATAGCAAACCAAAGTCTGAAATTTTCCCTAATGTACTTCTTTATGTCTTCTTGGATCCCTGAAAATTTTACGGTTTAAAAAGTCCTGGAAAATAAGTTATAGTGAAAATTTCAAACTAACTTATTTGAAATTGATTTTAGGACAATTTAGAAACCTTATATTCACAGGGAATATATCATAAATTATAGCGAACCAAAGTCTAGAATTTTTATATGAGGTACTTCTATATGTCTTCTCATATCCCTGAAAATTTTACAGTCTGAAAAGTCCCAGAAAAGAATTTATAGTGAAAATGTCAAACTGACATGTTTGAAACTGGTTTTAGGACCATTCAGAAACTGTAACTTCCACAGGGCATATCTCATAAAGTATATCGACCCAATGTTTCAAATTTTGACCACATATACCTAGATATATTCCCTCCATCTCTTCAAAATTGTATCCCCTCAAAATTTCACTATCTAAAACGTCCCAGAAAATAAGTTATCGCAAAAATTTCAAACGGTCATGTTTGAAACTGATTTCAGGACCATTCAAAAACCATAACTTCCATAGGGAATATCTTATAAAGTATAGTGAACCAACGTCTAAAATTTCAACCACATGTATCTAGATATCTCGCCTCCATCTCCTCAAAATTTCACAATCTAAAATGTCCCAAAAAATAATTTATCGCAGAAATTCTAAGGTGACCTGAAACTGATTTCACAACTCTCCCCTTGAATGATATTCAATCTTTTCTCATTCACTTCTTCAAATGATACTACATTTTCACCCACACACTTTCTCTCAATACTTTGTGCTTTTATACTTTATCATAACCCTTCATGAAGGGACATGTTAATTCAAAAAGACACAAAATTGATTCGGATTTATGAGCGGAACGAAATAAATAATAGATTGAATACAATAACACAGAGATACAGAGAACAACAACAGATATCCAGTGAAAAATAACTTCTATTGAATAAATAAAATAGGATGAAACTGTAAAATTGTAGAACTGAAATCAACTTGCTTGAATGGTGGTAGCTATCTCTGAGAAGAGATGTGGCTGCTATGCGCATCCGTCTGAGAAGAATGATTACAATGAGGCTCCATAGGCCTTTTTAACATTACTCATGAATTCCAAAACCCTATACATCCAAAAACCTGACCCTGGGATATGAAACACCAAAAGCTATGTGGGCCTCGATAGGTAAGTTGGTACCTCAACTTCTCGGGGCCGTAACTGTTGTATACAACCTTTGTTTTAGGCACATGATAACCCATTGGAAAGGTCTTTTCGAGAACTACACATTATTTCGTCGAACTCTCATTATGTCTACAATTTTATTGTGGCAAGCCAAAAAACATTGTTTATGGCCCCAAAATGGCCCTAGAAGTAGAGAAAGATGTACTGACATGAAAACTTCCAAAATAAGCCAGTTGGATTAGGTGGGCGGACACCAATATCCACTTGGAAGTTGTGTAGGGCTTCAGATAGCCTTGGAACTGTAGAACCCACAATTACAAAGAATTATAGAAGAATGTGTTGAACTAAAAAATGCCAAGAGGAGCCAGTTGGAATAGGTGGTGGCCACCAATATCCACCTGGATCAGTCCTCCCCCCTTATGAAGCAATGGTCTCCATTACGTTGAGTGCCCCCATCAGGTGAGGAAATTTCTACTGAATTTGGCTCCGGGTGAGCCACTTTCCTTCGTGCAACAGCTTCCCTGCCTTGGTAACTTGATAAAGATGGATCCTCTGATGGCGAGTTCCCTTGACATGTGTGTCCACTATCTGATCAATGGATGTTTGTTCCATTCAGTCATGGTTGAGATCTATTGGTGTCAATTGTTTTGTGATCTCCTGGGTGTCCAATAATGGTGGAAAATATGGCAGGAGGAGGTCCACATTGAACACTAGGTGCAATCCAAGGAAGGGAGGAGTGTTGAGCTCAAAATTATTGTCACCCATAGCATTGGTGATAGTGTAAGGCCCATATCGAAGTGGACGAAGCTTTCGATGGGGCCCTGTAAGGCATTATTTCTGCAAATGTAACCAGACCTTGTCTCTCACATGAAACTTTTGCAGTACCCAGTGTTGATCATGGTGTTGCTTGTACTTAACATCGGCTTTCTACAAAATATCATGGACCTATTGGTGGATGTGATGAATCCACTCAATGAATCTAATAGCTTTGTCGACCTTAGACTAAACATTGGAAGAATCTATATGTGTGGTTGCAAGAGGTAGTGAAACATCGATGGGACCTAAGGGTTGGAATCCCAGCCCCACCTGAAAGGGGCTATGGCCAGTGGAGCTATGGAGAGCCATGTTGTAGTTGTGTTTAACATAAGGGGACCACTTTAGGGTTCATCCATTTGGTTCTTCCTATCATACGTGACAACAATGATACACCTTCCTTTGATATCAACCTTGACATGACATCGATAATACAATTTCTATGACATGAAATCAACCATGACATCAATTACATCCATGACCACATGATCCAACAATCAATACATCAATGATACAAACACATTACTATGACAATACTTGACATCAACCCTTTGAAATTAATCCTTTGACATCAATGTAAAGATATTCCAATAGTATTATCCCAGTTGATTGGGATATTACATTTTCTACCATATATGTCTTCAAAGGGACTCATTTTAAATGACTCATGGTAGCCATTGTTATAAGCTAACTCTACTAGGGGCAAGTAATCTTCCCACTTCTTGGGTTGATGCATAACATACATTCTCAGCATGTCTTCCAGCACTCTTTTTACAATCACAATTTTCCCATACATATGAGGTTGATAAGAAGTGTTTAAGGCTAATTACGTCCCAAAGCCCGCAAATAAACTTTTCAAGAAAATTGATGTGAACTTATCATCTCAATATGAAATGATTATCTTCAGCATGCCATGCAATATGAAAAAAAAAATGATGAAAATATTTGCGACATATATTGCTTTGTAAGTGGATTTAGTTGGGATAAGTGAGCTACCTTACTCAACCTATCCACCACCACCATGATTTAATCATGTTACTTGGTTTTCCTTGGTAATCCCATGATGAATTCCATGGATATGACCTCCCACTTCCATTCTGGAATATGAATTGGTTGTAGCAATCATGTTGGATGCCTATGTTCAACTTTGACTTGTTGGCACTATAAGCACTTTGTGATATACTATGCAATATGTTTCTTCATTTTGGGCAAGTAGTACAATTTATTCACTATTGTTATCATTTTCTGATAACCTAGATGACCTACATAAGGTATTTTGTGGAACTCATTCACTACAAGCTTCCTTAATCCAGTCGAATTGGGTATGTACAATATGTTTTTGTCCATTAGCAACCCATCTTCGGTGAGCTTATATCCTTCACACTTCGACCCTCTTAGATCTCGCTCTAAATTTTCCTTTATTATCCTAAAAGGTTCATCATTCTATAGGGAAACTATAATTTTGTGATTTAGATCAAATTCACATACACTAGTTGTTGGTAGGTGTATTGTTTGAATGCTTCAGCTGAGTGCATATGCCACCTAACTCTCCTTGCCTTTAATGTGCCAGATATCAAAATCAAATTCACTAATGAGAGCCATCCACCTAGCTTGTTTGAAATTTAAACATGGTTGATTGAATAAGTACTTCAGCCCACTATGGTTTGTCATTAACACAAACCTCCTTCCAGGAAAATAATGCATCCATGTATTCAAGGAATGTACAATGGTTGTGAGATCCAAGTCATGAGTAACATAGTGTTGCTCATGCTCATTCAAATTTATGGATTCATATTTGATCACATGTCCTTCTTGCATGAGGAATCCACCGAGCCCTTCCTTGCAAGCATCTGTACACACTAGGAATCCTTTCTCTGGATCTGCAATCTTTAAGATAGGTGCATTTGTTAGAAAATGTTTCAATTGTTGGAAACTTGCTTCACAATTTCTTGTCCACACAAATCTCACTCCCTTTATCTGTAACGAATTGATTTGATGACCAATTTTTTAGAATCCTTGGATAAATCTTCTGTAATATACAGTCAATCCCCTAAATTATCTCACTTCGGGTACATTCTGAGGAGCAATCCAATCCATGATTAACTTGATCTCTTCAGGGTTTATCGTAACTCCTTCTTTTGAGATCACATGACCCAACTAATGGATCTATCTTTGAAAGAAATCACATTTGTTGTACTTAGCATATAGTTGATGCTCTCTCAATACTTGCAATATTAGCTTGAGGTGTTCCTCATTCTCTTCCTTAGTTCTTGAGTAAATCATTATATCATCAATAAAAAAATAGAACAAACTTATCCAAGTACTTACTAAGGATGTTATTCATTAGGCACATAAATGTAGTTGGTGCATTGGTAATCCCAAAGGGCACCACTACAAACTCATAGTGTCCATACCTGGTTCAAAAGGAATATTTATAAATGTCTTCATCCTTTATCTTGATTTGATGGTATCTAGATCTCAAATCTATCTTGGATAATATTGTGGCTCCTTGCTACTAATCGAAAAGGTCATCGATCTTGGGAAATAAATATTTATTCTTAATGGTCATCCTGTCCAGTTGTCTATAATGAATACATAACCTAAGGGTACCATCCTTATCCTTAACAAACAAAATTGGTGCTCCCCATCACGATACATTGGGTCTGACATACCCGTTATCTAGCATTTATTTCAATTGCATTTTTATCTCTACCAATTCAGATGTGCTCATCCTGTAAGGTACTCTAGACACGAGCACTACTCCTAGCACAAGCTCTACAAAGAAATAAGTATCTCTCTTGGGAGGCAGTATTGGTATTTCCTCATGGAATATATATTTGTACTCACGGAGCAATGGATAGTCTTCAATCCTAGATTGATTATCCTCTACTAAACCATTCACATGTATAGCATATAATGGACATCCTTTTCTGCAATGTCTTTTCAGTTGCAATGTTAAAATTTTCCTTATTGATACAGGCTTCTGGATGCCTTCTAAAATCCTTTTATTTCCTATATCATATTCTCATTCCAAGGTCTTGTTGAATCAATCCATTTTATCTTTATGGGATGTCAAGCATTCCATGCTGATCAACATGTCATATGACCCCAATGGTGGTATATTTAGTACTTCTTGGATGTACAGTCCATCCATCTCAAACTGGCATGCTTCTATTACCTCAGTCACTTTCCTCTTGGTTCTTGTAGCTAGTTGAACCAACCATGACTTTACATGTTTTATTTCCTATAAAAAACATGCCTCGTTAACTTGGGGTGAAACATAACTAAGGTTAGAACTAGGGTCAATTAAAATTGAAATAGAGTGATTGGAAAGTATACCTTCTATCTCCACCATTGAAGCTTGATGGTTTGCTTGTCGATTCTCGATCACTGCATATATTTAAGGTACACTTCTGGTTACATCATCAATAGTAGTAGCCTCTTGGACATTGTAAATTCTTCTATTATTATTCTATCTATGAGGGAAGTATCTTAACAAGTGTTCTTCTCCACAACCTTATCATTTTAGTGGTCCTTTTTTTTGTTCTTTTTCTTTTTACTTTGTAGATTCTACTGGTTTATTCCCACTTTGAGTAGGATATTTGTGTTGATGCATGCTTTTAGTGGATAGTTGGATTGGGCACTCCTTCTCATATTATTATACCAATATGACTTAAATATCTTCTTCTTAAATCCAGGATAATATGTCTTTTTCCAATCCTTGTGAGTCTCTTGCCTATGCTTTGACGGCTCATAGCAATACTTGGTCTTTTGGACAGTGTCATCAAGTTTCTTATGTTCATCAAATTTAACTATGTCCTGAAATGATTGTGGCAATCCACTAAGAAATCGGTGTATATTTACCTTCTCATATTTTATGTATGGGACATACCTCAACAATTCTATGAACCTTTTTACATATTCATCCATGGTGAGTTGTCCCAACTTGTGTTCATGGAACTCTTTGATATTACCATCATAATATCTCTTTGACAAATATTCCTTACTGAAATATTTCTCAAATTTCTTCCAGTTCAAATCCTTTTCATCGATCCCTTTTACATTCTTAAGGTCTTCCCACCAGATAGAAGCCCCTCCAATTAAATTAAAGATAGATATTATTGCTTTCATGTTTACTGAGTAATTGTGAACTTGGAAATAGTTCTTCAGTCCTAGTAGCCATGTATTTGCTTCTTCAGCCTTCTTGACTTCTCCATCAAATGTGGGTGGTTTTTTCTTTCTAAATTCCTCAATTAGTGAAATTTTGGAGTGTTTCTTCCTCTTTTTCCTATAATTACTTGAACCAAACTCATCGTTGGAGAATCATTCATAAGTAGTAGTCCTCTCATTGGAGGCATATTTTGAAAGGTTCTTACCAACTGGGTCCTTCTTGGCATCTTCGTGCCTTTTCTTTGGGGAACTTTTCCATGTGTTGCTAAATTTTGGCCCATGATTTTGGATTTTGAATAAACTTTGCAACTTTCTAGAGTGATATCTCCCTACATTTCTAGCAAATGGTCGTTGTTGCAAATGCTTTTGTATTTCAGATAGGTTTTACAATAATACTACATTCAATTATGTATGCTTCTCTTGGACTTTAATGAGCTTCTTGTTATCAATCCTATAGCTTTGAAGATTAGCCTTCAGGATTCACATTGTCTCTACCAAGTCTGGAGGAGTTTCTATGGACCTCCTCTCATCTAATTCCTCATCTCTTGTACCTGAGGTTTCTTCCATACTATATTGTACTAGTCTATTGTTGTCGCTTTCTACACTTCACTGAGTCTTCTAAGTGTTGAAACAACGAGCCACTATTAGATAATCATATAATTGAAAGGAACACAATTTTTGGGCCTTTATAAGGTTCTCATTATCCTATGACAATCCCAAAATTAGGACTATGTTCTTGTTTCCATTCACACTCAAAATATGTTGTTAGTCATCATTAGAATAATTAAATTTTCTTGTAGGAATCATTCTAGTTTACAAAGGGTAGTAGACAAACTTTTTTTATATAAAATTCTCAAAGGAAATTGTAGTCCTTTTCAAGAAACTTGTGAAATTGATATGTGACATTTTTAATGCCAAAAAAAAAAAATATCCAACCGGTTAGTCTTGGATCTAGCACACAAGTATTATGACTACTCTCTAGCCCACTCAGGCCTAGAGTTCGAAATTCACTCTAATACTATTTTGTAACATAGTCTACCCCCTAACCCTCATTAGGTTTGTGGGGCGTATCAAATTTCTCCTTTTAACTGTTGTTTTAACTATAAATCTAAGATTGTAGATCGATTCTTCTCCTCAATATATTTCAAATTACTATAACCGCCCTCAAATCTGATCTTTGGTTAGAAATATATGGCCTTCTAGTGACTCCAAGGCATCACTCATAGGTGACATCATTGTATCCATGTGGATCTTCTCTACATGTCTAGCTAATGTGGATCTATTATTAAACGTCCAGGAATAGACCTTCAATCTTTTGAAGCCCACATCACTATTGGGTTCTCAAATCTTACAACTCTCTAGATTTGTTATGATATAAATGCCACAAGACTATTGGGAATGCCCCATCGAAGAATTCCTTTCGGAACAAACTATTTGAAAAGTTCATTGATATTCCCGAAGTTTGAATCCTGCAATACTATCGAACTCCCTCCATTGGACTCTGCCTTTCTGGAAAACCATCCCAAACGCGATCTCCCGCAAACCTATTGGACTTTCACTATCAAGTTGTCAACTTAGCCTACCCAAGGATTCTTTCCAAAGTCCATATCCAGTAAGGCTATCAGTCTTACCTCATCGGTCTCATATTTTCAGGATGACACAACACCTCGCTACAAGATCTTTCTGAGACCCACCGCCCATAATGTTTTTGGGTAATCCACTTCTCGCAAACCTCATTCTGCAAGAAGTATTTCTAACAAGCCTCTAGACCACCAATCTCCAATGGAAGGTCAACATCAAATATTGATGTCTGATGGAAGGTCAAGATTCATCCTTAGAATTTGGTTGATCCCTCTCAACCTTTACCATTAGCAATTGTGGGTCCCACATGTACCTAACTTCCATGTGTCAACAATTGGCTCATCTTCCTTTGTTGATGTGTACCCAATGAAGGGTCTCCATATGTCACCTAGCTAACATGTCTCTTTCATCACCATTTGTCAACGTGCCATTATTTTCCACACCTGGCCTCTCCAAGGGAACATGCATGTTCAATGGATTGAACGGTGGGTGATTGCTCCGATTAACAGTCCAAATCACTAAGGACTCATTGTTATAGTCCAAAAATGCCCTACATATGCATACATGGCATTTTCCTTTCCACTTACACAATTTTCAAAATTACTGTTGAGGATCCTTCTTAAAAAAATATTTTTTGGAACATGTACGCACCCTGCTGAACTACATCCCACATACACACGCTAGTTGCATGCTAGTTAGCCCACATACATATGCTAGTTGCATGCTAGACAGCCCACATTTACCTCCAAAAATTGAAAAAAATATAAAATTTCAAGGAATTTGGCAGAGTTTATGGGCTATCGAGGGTTTCTCAACCATTTTACCCATTGTAGCCCGTCCCCAAACTGAATAACCATATTTTTCTCATAAAGAAAGATGTCTTTGTGTCCCATTTACAACAACAAGAAAGAGAATAAGTAAACTCTACCAAAATCCTTTCCCCTTCTTAGCCCAAGTTTTGTAGCCCTTTCTGAGATTTGGCCTCAGCATTCCCCTCCAAACCTTTCCCCTTATACACCCCTTTCCATTTTCCCAAGAGATCAGTTGGTTGTGAGAGGCAAGCATGGGAATGATGCACTTGGAGCAACTATAGAGGAGCCCAGACCTGGTTCACAAAGTGTTTGTCAATAAGAAGGTTATAATCTTTCTGATCTTCACATTGAATAAAAGAGTTATGTCTTGTCCCAATACATTGTGTCTTTATGTTTTTATTGATTAATGCATCTATTCCTATATCTTAATATTGAAAATGACTAGTAGAGATTGTATTTTGTATAAAAAAAATTCTAAGCTTTTGAAGTTCAGCTTTGGGAGGAGACCTGCAATATAGGAAGCTACAAAGGCGAAAGAGGTCTACACCGAACGTTAGGACCAAAGGTACACCTACTAATCATATTTCCTCTCTCTTGTCTTTCAGTTTAGATAGTTTTGGGGTAGCTTAGAAATAGAGTTGTCTTTTAAGGGAAGTCAGTGCTCTACATGTACCTCAACCCAGTACAAGGGGATTTTCCCCGCTAGCAGAATTGGCAACTTCACTGGGGAGTCTCTCTAGGGTCTTAGTGGGAGATTTTTGTTTAAATTGGTTTTTTCAGTTTCTTTTTGAGTTTTTTCAGGTTTACTGAGTCAGTTAGGGTCTCTGGTCACCTTCTAGGTGCCTACCAACCTTCCCTGCCCAATTAGTCATCCAAGCCTTTTTTCTTTTTGAAAAATTTCAGAGGTGTATGTGCCATGTTTTGGTTCAGTCTGCATAGTATACATCCTGCGTACATACGCAAGATGCACAGTACACATCCTGTGTCTCTGTGTGTTAGAAAGTTTTAAAAAAAAAAAAATCCTCTTTCTTGACAAAAGCTTTCTACTTCTCATGCTTTCTTAAACTTTACAGGGTCTCTCTTAGTGGTTTTTGGTTGGATTAAAGATTCAGTGTTAACTTGTTTCTTATTCTTCTTTTGTTCACTTTAAAGCTTTAGAGTTGACCTATAAGCATTATATCATCCTCTGGATTCTTATGAGTCCATGTGTTTACAAAGTGGTTTGGGGTCTCTATGAGTCTTGGGTTTTATCTTCTCTTTATCCAGTTTATGTTTTGAAAAACAAAAAGAATCTTTTACTTCTGTTTTTCTTGTTTAAGCATTTCGAAAAATAAAATAAAAAAGGATTGCTTTCAGTTATGCACTTAGTTTGGTAATTGTAGCGTAGGTTGTCTTTTTACAAAAAGACAAGTCTTTTTCAAAGTTCCTCCTTAACGGTTTTCTTGAAAATTTAGTAATTTTTGCATTATAAAATGAAAAGCTATTTTAGGGAACTTTTGGTTATAGGATCTTGAAATACTATTTTGAGAAGTTTGCAATCACAAAGATTTACAAGCCATTTTCTTTAAATTTGAAGTATCTAGTTTGCGTTTTCATAAATGCTCTAAAGTTTTCTTCTTTTTTGTCTCTTCCAAACACCACAAGTTTCACATTCATATCTTTTGAGTAAATCAAGCCAATAATAAAATCAAAGCTTAACTTAAAATCTATTATATTTTTGGTTTGTATGGTTCACCAACTAGTCTAGGCTTTAGGGCATCGAAATAGGTGTGAAGAGGAAACTCTTCAAGGCCATCTAAACAAACATTGGAGTCTGTGATAGGGAGTGTCAAAAGTCCAGTGTCGTAAGAGTCAGTCGGGACCCCCCTCTGACACAAGGGGTAAACATGAGGTCGTGTAAGGAAAGGTAGAGGAGATAACCCCTCCAAAGTTGGACCAAGCGTAGTGTGGATTGTATATTGAGGGTCTTTCTTTGGAATCACACTGATCGCATTTGACTTCAGAGCCTCGTGGACCATGAATTCATTCAATATCCTCATTTGTCTTCTGGACCAATTACCTTCGGTACCCTTGAAAGGCTTTATACTTTGTTATCCTGCTCATTATGATCAGCCCGACTGTCGACTGTACCCACCTAGTGACTGACTGCGAGTTGGCAACCTAGTTGTCTATTTTTACGAACTTACATAGGTGATTTTGGGGGTACATCGTGGTACCTAGGGAAGACGTTAGATCACGCTTTGCAGAGTATACCCAGAGGGTGTTTCCATGTTCAAGTTACACTTGCACCGGTAAGTTTCTCTAGTGTCGATTGGCGTAATTGTTCTTCCCACTAGCTAGCTTTCTGCTTGATTTGCCTTTAGGAACTTTTAGTGTGTGCTCTATTTTTTGCACTATCTAAACCTTACAATGTCGGTTGATCATTTCACAAGGTGGAAGATCAACAGTTCTATCGTTCACGTAGGGTTTGGGGCCTATTGTCGGTTACTTTGGAGCCACCTTCGCCACCGTTGAAGCGCACGCTAGATCAAGAGGGCTCATTCAAATCTACCAGGCCACAGGAAACTGTACCCAAGCCAGCTCCGAGAGAATACTTTCCCACACCAGAGGAATCCATTGTTTCTAACCTCAAGACCGAAGCTTTGCGGCCAACAAATACTCCGATCGTCAACTTATCGGTGCCGCTTCTAATTCAAATAGTCCCTCCCAATGTGACTTCTCCTGAATATAGTTTATTCAGCGAGCGGTGATGGAAGAAACTACTACTACTTCGATAGGGGGTCCTCATACTCCCATCTCAGCTACCGCAGGAGGAGGTGTTGTACCTCCTCCCCCACCTCCACCTGTCAGGACTACAGCTATCCAGAAGCCCACTACTTTGGGAAGTGGCCCAATTCCTTCAGCGACCTTAACCATTGTTCCCTCTATTTAGAATGTGTCAGGTGCTCCCTTTTCATATTGGATCCCTAGTTTTTACTCTAACTCGGTTCTCACGTATTCTACTCTACAGACCATTGGTCTGGGGGGAGGGAGCTCTAATGCTCCCTTTCAAGGAGTCGTCGTGGGCACCACTGCCCCATTCAATGCCATTCCTTACGATGGAGGTCACATTCCTCCTCCATTCCCTTCACCCGGAGGCTCTTCTCAGAAGTCGATCGGGCCTAATACCAACTACAGTTTTTTCAGTGGAGGGAGCTAGGGACCTTCATCCTACATGACCCCGGTGGGATCAATGTCGTTTTCTTTATTCGGTGCATTTGGAAATAATTATTTTTCTTCATCTTCTTTCTCGACTGGGGGGAACCCTATCTTTGGTCAACAAAACCCTATGCAAGGTTTCATTCCTTCTTAGGGAGTGATGACAGGAGTTTACTCCTTTGCAAGGTCTTAGGAATCCTTGGTAAGGTTTGTCTCCTTCGCAAGGAATGTATATCGAGGGAAACCCCTCCCACACTCCATGGAACCCCGGGCAAGGTTTAGTACCTATGCTGGGAGGGTCGGCTGGGGGAATCCCCAACCAATGTCCTTGGAACATTGTATAGGGAGAAATCCATGCACAAGATATGTCATCTAACTTCGGGAATCAGTCGATGATACAGCATCATATGAAAATCCCTTTCTCTGGACAAGGCCACCATGGTATCTACCAAAACCCTGGCCAACAGTCAAACTTTTCCTGGCAACCTGGTGCCAGCCAAAATTTAGGCCCCTCTTTTCATGTAAATACACCACAACCAAGACTACCTCTTCTGGCTCTCCATGCCGACTAAGTTTCCCTCTGACATCCCTAAGTTCGAAGGAAAGTCTGGCAATGATCCAAGTGATCATATGATGACTTTTCACTTATGGTGCTCATCCAACTCATTGTTGGCCCTTGGTTATGGAAGGAAGCGAAGAACAAGGAAGAAAAGGTAAAAAGTGAGCTTTGCGGGAGACACAGTGATTGTCATTGTGTCGAAGTGAGCAAAAGAACAGAAAAGATGGAGAGAAGTGCAGAAAAGAAAGTCATTGGATGAGGAGATCGAGGATGACAGATCAGCAAGGAAGATGGACCGAGGATGACTCAGGAAGTGGAAAAAGATAGCATTAGATGCCTTGGAGCACCGTGAGATGAAGAAGGAAAGACAAGCTGGCAAAGCCCGGAAAGAATGGGTCAAGTTGACCTAGGGTTGTAGACACCTAGGGTTTTGGTAATTAGGGTTTTTGACACCTAGGTTTCGACCTGAGGTTGTCGGTGAGGGATTATAATGTATAAATAGAGGTCGAGAGGACCTAGGTCGGGTCAGTACTGTGGCTTTGCATTGTTATTGATTATTGTTCATTGGGAGAATATTGTATTAGGGGTGAGAGAAGTGTTGTGAGAGAGAGTCTTCTGGTATTGTAAGACCTTCAGCTGGGTGCGAAGATCAATTCCTACAGCTGGGTGTGTAGGAATGGGAGAAGGAGAGAGAGAAGAGAAAGGATTTGTTGGCCAAGAGCGCAGATCAGAACTGTAAGCTTTATCTTAATATATCATAAGCACAGTTCTGTGGACGTATCCCTAGAGAGAGGGTGAACCACGTACATATATTTTTTGTGTGTGTGATTGATGCATTGAGATATTTTGTTATATTGTTATCTGCATCATTGTATTAGATCATATCTATAGTTGTGAAGGATAGATCTAGCTAGTTGAATGGTAAATGCATGTTATGTTGTTGTTGTAATAAGAACCACTTGATATTCCCCTGGTTGTAGACATCTCTATCATGCAACCCCCTCATAGTTTCTTCAGGTGAGACTACATCTGCTTCGCAGGTGTTGTCGAAAGGGCCAGTATCTAGGGCTTGTTGGCGCGCTCTTGGAGATGAACCCTAGGTCTGCCCCTGTGCCAACCAATGGTTTCGTTGCCGAGACAGGAATATTTTTAAGGGAATGTCAAGGTGGTTCTTGTCGAAGACAGAGATTCAGAAGTGGATAGAATACCAAGAGAAGGACTTCATTGAAGCCCAAAACAAGAACCCTAAAATAATCACTGAAGATTGGCTACAAAGATACATCTTCACCGACATTCACGAGATATTCTTTGGAGGAATCCATTAGGATCTACATGAGTGGTTGGCCAGGTTAGCTGACACACAGTTTGAAATCGGATCTAAACATCCTGTGGTTTGGACACCAGCATTGATCCAGAAGGTCAAGAGAGTCGACAACGTTGTATCCAGAGCAGTAGATCACTGGTTTGATAGTACCATTGGAGGGTATATCACCGAGTTTGTTGTTGATAGAACAGAATCGTATATCCAAGTCGAAAGATACTTTTTCAAAGGACCCAGAGGAAAATATTTGCACTTCCAGAAGCTAAGAATCAAGATGCTCTTACATGAAAACCACATATTGAAGATACAGTAGATTGATCGGACCTGAAAAGGCTAATGTTCAAGATCTCGGGCAACGACAGCGACATAGAAGCAAGACATATGCGTAGTGGGAAAGTATTCCAAGGAGTTCACCTTGATAACTTGTTTAAGAAAAACTACGAGGAAGAGGGTTTCTGTAGCGGAGAAGAGGTATATCTAACCGACGAAGAGCATCCAGAGCCCACCAGAACAGAAGAAGGGGAAGTTGAAGAACTGTGCCAAAACGAACCAGAAACCTCAGGAACTGCGCAAACTACTGAAGTAAGTAACGTTAATCCGCATGTTGTCCCAACAATACTTAGCAGTTAGAATAGTCAGAACCACCATAGTCTTCAGAGTACTGTTACTAGTAGCTCAACATCTACTCAGACAAGAACCCTAGTCATCTCTATGGCAGATGAAATGAGACTCCCTCTATTTAGAGGAGATGGATCTGAAGATCCATATCAGCATTGGTTTCTGTCTGAGGCCATATGGAATATTAAAAGTATCACCGATGAAGCCATCAAGAGAACCCAAATTATCACTATGCTAAGGGATGGCGCACTGAGCTGGTACATGAAACTTTTCCAAGGACTAGCACAGCCTAAGCCCCTGAATGAGATCAAGAATGTGTTGATTGCAGATTTTAAAAAACCTAAGTCAGATTCACAATGTATTACAGAACTAAAAGAGATTAAACAAAAGGTAGCATAACCTGTTTGGGAGTTCAACCAAAGATTCAAGACCCTAACAGGTCGATTAAATTTCCAGATCCCCGACGAACAGAACAAAGAATGGCTCATCATTGCATTGTTACCACACATAAGGATCCCTCTGATGCAGCAGAAGATTGCAACTCAGGCAGAAGCTTTGGAGATCGCCATGAAGCTTGAATCAACACCAATGGGAGAATCTAGCTCAGGCATTAGCCAGATCATGAGCCAGCTAACTAGTTTGTCTTTACAGGTCGAGGATATGAAGAAAGATAAGGGAAAAGACAAAAGGGAAGATATCTGGTGTGTAATATGTAGATCTGAAGGCCATGATAAGGAACATTGTCCCTTATTTCATGAGTACTTGGCATCAGGGGCACCGAGCCCCTTAAAGTAAGTTAACCTACCCCAGTGCGATGTATGCAGAAATAGGCATCGCCCAGGTGAGTGCTACTACATGCAGAAGTATGTCCAGACACCCACAAACTTGTATTGTACATTTTTTAAATCAATGGGGCATGATGATCGTTATTGTAGAGCTTATGATCTCATGCATGAAAGGTCGAGAGACATATACAAGATTCAAGGCGAAGTACAACAAGAGGGAAATATTCCACAGTACAACTCTCTGAGGAGAGGAAATTTCACTCCTCGTGGTGGCTACAAAGGACGAGGAGGAGGTATGGGCCAAGGCCGAGGAAAAATAATATGTTACAACTACGCACAGCCAAGAAATTTAGCAAGGGATTTTCAGAATCCCTTCACAACCTATAGTTACTGTAACTCCTTCGAGCATGTCATAGAGGAATGCCATGTGCTGGTGGCTAAACTAAAGGAAAGACAAGGACCCCAGTAGAACACACAAGTACAACTAATATATGCTTAACCTCACGGAGTAGCCCCTAGAGTCATTGTTATTACTCGAGGAGGTGCTGCTACAGGAGAAGATAGAGCATCCCAAGGAAATACTGAAAATGACCACGGAGTCAAGAAGGCTACAGAAAAGACCCCAACGTTCGATGCTCAGAAAGAAAGACAGATATTTGAGGAGGCAAGGAAAGAGTTCAAAGGAGATCAAGGATCTTCATCAAAGAGACAACCAGAAATCAAAGAATATGTCATGCCTCAGGTGTTTGATCCATCTGCATCGCCAACAAAAGGGAAAGGGGTAAGCAAACTCATGGAATTCTTGTACACTTTTGTTAAGTTGATTCAAAATAAAGGCATTGTACAAGAATTACAAGATTCAATCAAGCAGTATGAACTAGGAAAAATAGACCCCTTACTGAATAGAGAAATGCACCAAATTGGAAAAAGGAGAAGGAAAAATAAAGAATTACACTTGAATGCTCAGATAAGAGAGTATGAGATAGACTATGTGGTCCTCGACTTAAGGTCAGAGTTCAATGTCATGATGAAGCAGACTTGGGAATTGATGGAAAAACCCAAGCTGATATATTCCCCTATCAGGCTTCGCATGGCTAATCAGCAAGTTGTCAACCCATTTGGATGATTAGAGCATGTCCCAGTGGACATCGATGGAGTAAGAACCTTTGCAGATTTTGAGGTAATTGAAATTGTTGATGATAGTTGCCCTTACCCTGCATTATTAGGAATTGATTGGGCCTTTGACAATTCCATTGTTGTTGATCTAAAGAAAAGACGCATGACATTTGAGAAAGTTGTCCTTAGGATCATTGCACCTTTAGATTCGGATGAGGGTCCACGATACACAGAACCTATCAGAGAAGAGGACCACGCATTTGAACTGGAAAACATCTACAAATTAACGGCCAGACAGCAAGATTATATCAACCCTACAGCTGATGGGAATCTCAGCTAGTGAAGTGACAGTACATGTTCATCCGAATTAGAATAAGTGTTGGAGAACTGGTAGAACCAGATGTACGAAGTATCTACAAGAAAATGTGCTAGTCTAACCAGAGAAGTTCACTGGATTGGCACAATAGTGAGTAATCTACCCACATTTGATTGGTTGAACCCCTTAGAAAACTTCTTATCAGAATTTGAGACAAGTGTACCAACACAACAGAGGTTGTTGGCAATGGATGAGGCCATGAAATTCACACTGGCAAGATGGTGGGGGACACATAAAAGAAATATTACAGACTGGACACAATGTTGAACTTTGATGATAGTGCGCTTTTCAGCACAAGTAGGAAGTTGTGAAGCACGGTACACAGGTCAAAGCTACCCAAAGAACCATGTACGAAGTTATGAAGAGGCCTGGAGTGACATTCCTAAATAACAATGGGTACACATATTCGTCAATACATTGGATACCACCCCGATTAACTGGTGCCTTCAAGCAGAGCTGCGCCTTGTCACTTCAGAATGGGAAGGTATGATCCAAAATTTTATAACCACCTTTTTGTTTGAAAGTGAATTTCCTTCTGTAGATCAAGCACTATAGATGGTGAGACAAAAATTATTTAAGGAGGCATCTGGCCTCCCTTTGGAGCAAGAAGAGAATGAATGGACTGTGCCCCTCCAGAAACTGCAAACCTGCTACAACATCAATGTCGACGAAGATGATGATCCAAGGAAGGTGAATATCACAGAAAGAGAAGGTCAGAGAGATGTGGAAGGACCAGGAGTTGAACTGCCATTCATTGGACAGCTGATAAAGATAAAGAAAGTTAATATCGGGACAGAGGAGACACCAAATCTTGCCAATGTCGAAGATTACTGGGACGCTGCTACCACTGACAAAATCACAGAATTATTGCACGAGTATCAAGACTTGTTCCCGACCAAGTTCGCTGCTCTGAATGGAATCAAAGTACCTATGGGTGAAATGAGAATACCTTTGAAACCATATGTGAAGCCAGTCAAGCAAAGACCCTACAGATTGAACCCAAAATATAAGGAAAAAGTAAATATTGAGCTCGACATAATCCTGGAAGCAGGGATTGTTGAACCTGTCGAAGAGTCGGAGTGGATTAGCCCCATGGTAGTGCAAGATAAGAAGACAGGTGAGATCAGGATTTGTGTNCTTTCACAGACGAAGTGCTAGATAACATGGGAGGCCAAGAAGTATATTTTTTTACAGATGGGTTTTCAAGATACCATCAGATCCGCATCGCCAAGGAGGACTAGCATAAGACCACGTTTGCCACAGAGTGGGGATCCTACCAATATACAGTAATGCCATTTGGACTGAAGAATGCCCCAGACATCTTTTCCAGGGTGGTGGTTGAAGCGTTCAAAGAATTTTTGCATAAGTTTTTAGAAGCATACTTTGATGACTAGACTATTTTTAGTTTGTTGAAAAATCATATTGAATGTCTAAGGCTAATGCTGGATAAATGCAGGTAGTGTCAAATTGCTTTGAATTTGAAGAAGTGCATCTTCTTCTCACCATTTGGAGTATTATTAGGTCATATTGTATGCAAGCAAGGATTGTTGGTGGATCCATCCAAAATTGCAATTATAGTTGATTTACCACCACCTACATCAGTCAAACAACTACGCACTGTGCTAGGACATACTGGCTATTATAGGATATTTATCAAAGGATATGCTCAGATTATTGCACCAATAGAGAAGTTATTAAAGAAAGACTGACAGTTTGGTTGGACAGATGAATGCCAGCAGAGCTTCGACACATTGAAACAAAAGATGGTGAATGTGCCCATTCTAGTCTTTCCAGACTGGAGCAAGGAATTTCATGTGCATGTTGATGAATCTTCTATTGCATTAGGAGCAGTACTAACACAACTTGGAGAAGGGGACATTAACCATCCATTAGCATTTGCCAGCAGAAAACTATCTACAACTGAAATCAATTACACTACTAAAGAGAGAGAGGGATTAACCATGGTGTATGCATTGCAGAAATTCTGACACTACTTGTTGGGAGGACACTTTAAAATGTTTATTGATCACTCTGTGTTGAAGTACCTAGTCAACAAGCCAATGTTGGGGGGGGAGAATCTGCAGATGGCTTCTCCTGTTTCAAGAATATGATTTTCACATCATAGTTAAGCCACGAAAAAAGAAAAAGGGCCCAGACCACCTGTCGAGGTTGGAGCATGGCGAAGAACCTACCAGTCTGGAGGATACACTACTGGATGCATAGCTTCTCGCCATTAGAAATATTAATGACCACTTCACAGACATTGTAACCGCCTCCCCCCGCCTTAATCCCACTGGTCGGGAAAACGCTACTATGCGGAAAAACATCATTCTCATACTTAATTAATAACATGCATTTAAATCAAATTAAACACATTTAACTCAGAGTAAGCACAATATTACTACTAACATAAATAATCCCTGGCATTAACAATAATTCATATGCACAAAAGAATACATGATACATATAAGCATCACAGGCATGCAAAACATAATATTAAGCATAAGCTGATACTTATCTTTGAAACCATGGTAATTCCACCAACTACGTGTAGACCTTTCACGAACCTCCCAGCCTTAGACCATGCTGCTCAAAAATCTCAGTAGTAGGTCACTCCCGAGCTGGCACTAAGCTCCACCCAAGGCAAGGAATCCTAGTCTAGGCTGAGGTTACAAGGAAAAATGCACAGAATAACTGGAAGGATTCTTCCTAGGATGCCTTCTTACGCCCACTACTAACATACTCTCATTCCCCACATGCATGTTTCACTCGGGAGTATACACCTTCACAAGCACAGTCCATCGGTGCTTCACCTCCCTCTCTAGGCCTCGGAAACAGGTCGGATCAGGAATTCTAAGAGCTTTGAAGTTGGTGTTGGACTCTCTCTGGGAGAAAACCACTTCCCAGCAGATGTTGGAAAATATTGAACAAGCAACGAATGCGTGTTGATGATTGTTGTCTTTGATGGCAACAACAGAAATGGCAGGATATGCAGAATTTGGGGATTTGGACGTAAAAGCACAGGAGGAACAACATTGA
>SNQJ01S0024323.1:89179-129966 GCA_010110895.2 Picea sitchensis
TGTGATTCAGTAGTGACATGATTGCTATGGTATACTAGTTATTTATACATGATTGAGATAGCATTCATATTGATTTGATGTGGAGCATGAGCAAGCTATTGGAGAGCTTGGATGTGTTGTGACTGGTTGTGGGTCAGTTTGGATAGTTGAAGACAGAAGAGAAAGTGATTGCAAGTTGCAGAGGATCTGGGCATGTTGCTCAGAAGCATATGTTTGTTGCATTATACATTGGTTGCATTCACATGCAGGCTATAGTGAGCCAGGGTGCGTGAACATGCGGGTTGCACTACTGATAGGTCGCGTACCTGTTGACAGATTGATATCTGTTGAGGATTGTTGCCTCATCTCAGTTGGTGCTGAGGGTGTAAGTTGAGTCTTGCATATAGAGTTGGTGCTCTTGTAGAGTTGTACTGTATTCAGTTGTTGCTAATAAACCCAAGTATTGTAGTCCGTAATAAAAAGAAAATTGTACATACATCTTGTGTTCTTTGTGTCCATTGTGATGATGACTTGTTGATGATATATTGCTAATATATTTTGCTGATATGTGCCTACATCTAACTGGTTATAAATGACAGCAATGGGTAATGAATAAATGTTGAATGCTAATTGATGAGTTTTTGTGCAAGAGGGAAGTTTTGGGAAAAAGAGCACCACACTCATTCACCCCCCTCTAAGTGTGGTAGGTGTGTCCAACAGGTTTTGCGGATGGTGCTAGACGACAGAATCGAGGGCTTGCTTCTGCAGCTTGGGTGATTTTTACACCGTGTGGTCAGTTGCTATCTTCTGGAGGTATTTTTCTAGGCGAAGCAACCAATAATGTTGTCGAGTACAGTGCAATGATAAAATTACTACGTGATGCCTTGTCTCATGGTATTTCACGGCTCCAGGTTTATTTAGATGCTCAACTAGTCGTGTCCCAGTTAAATGGGGTATACCGCATTTATGATCCCACCCTTCACCGACGATTCCTTAGGGTACGTCTCTTAGAATGATCTTTTGATTATATTACATATATTCATGTTCCTAGGAGATATAACCAACTAACTGATACATTGGATAATCAAGTATTAGATTGGCATGTTGCTCACGTGTAAAAGTAAAACACACACATACACACGTAAATACATTCGTAAAAAAGTTCATCCATAAGACAGAAAAGATGTATATATAATATATCCAAAAGATAATGTTATGAGTACAAAGTGGGCCATAAAGCCTCAAAATAGTTGCTATACATCGTTGGGCTCAAGCCCTCAATACATAGTACAAAAAGGGCCCTCGGCACAAGTATGGTCCAATATTATCTAAGGTCTAGGCCTATTGTCCTTGCTATAGTGAACTATGGCGTTTACAAGATTCTAGAATAACTGGACCCAAGTCTTGGGCACCCCCACTACATGTGGTTGCATAGTCAGGGGAAGATCCTTGATCTCGGCCATGGGTACTGCACGAGTGAGAGCCGTTAGTTTTCTCTCTACTCGTCATAGCACTCTCTTAGCCTCGTTGGCTGGGGGTCCTCCTATAGCTACAGTCCTCCTGCTCCAGCCTCTAGTCGAGGACGAATCCTGGTCCTGGTGAATTCAACTTGTCGAAATAGTCCCACGTCTGTATATAACATATATTTAAGTTAGTACTCTGGAATTAACATAAAAAGGATAATATGTAAAAATTTAATAAACTTTTAAAAATGTGTTACCTATCTTGTCGTGCTCCTCACCAGGGGACATGGGCATGTCTGGATCTCTCAGGAAACTAATTCTAGCATATGGATATTCCTCTATGACGGGAATCTGACGCACCCACCAATCAAAAAAAATTCCATCGAAGGCCTCCTGGGTTCTTCCTCCACCATGTCTAGGCAATAAAACTGCACACCTGCACAATGTCAGAAAGGAGGCAATATGCCCCTGTACTGCCTCTCTCGGGCTAAGACTAGGCACTCTCAAAGAAGAAGAAAGAGCACAATACCGTACCAAACCTGAAGTTATTGTTTGTCCTCATGCGATAATCTATGAGTTGTTTCTTCATGCATGTAAGCATGGTAGTACTCCAGTTAAAAATGGTAGCCTCCAAACATTGAACTGCACAATGCATCTGTGCATGGGAAGCATGATGGAGTGTTGCAGATCCTGTGATCCACCCAATCATGAATATTACAATGCAAAGGTGGAGGCTGGTGATCTTGTGCATCAGCACCTGAGAACCTACTTTCTTGGTACCAGCCTCATAGTACATCTTGATGTAGTCCTCAATGTTGTACGACCCTGGAGGAAAGGTCCTCAGATTGATCAGTTCCCCTCTCCTAGAGAGGCTAGTCAAGAAGTAGATATCCTTTGTCGTTGGGGTCAGTGATTGACCCTCTAGCATGAATGCCTCTGAATTAGGGTGCCAATACTCTACCAAAGTGTTTAGCAACCTTGGTTGTGCCCTCGTGAACGGACACTGGAAGAATTTCCACATGCCACATTGTTTTAGCATAACAATGGCCCAAGGATCCTCCTCAACCAAGACATCAAGTTCCTCATGTTCCCTTTCTCTCCAATGCACATACATCCTATTGCACAAAAAATTGGAGAGGTTTAGTATTTGTTTCATCTCTTTTTTGAACTTTAAAAGTGGTGTACACAGGTTGCCTTTAAGATAGTTGTGTATGTACGTGGGCTGAGTGTTACTTTGCCTACGTACATTCATGGGCTAAGCATGGATAGCCCGCATACACGTAGGCCTGACCTTTTTTTAAAGGCAAGCCCCTTCCAAACATAAAAGGATGATTTGTACTTACTTGGTCCAAGTGTGAGGGTTTTTCATCCACTGTACCACCTTGATTTCGCGTTTTGAGAAAGAGGGTTCTTGTCCTTTTTTGTTATTTTCCAAATTGCAATGGTAAAAATGAATTGTCCACCTCTATTTATAGACCTTTTTGGCCCTTTTTGCCCTAATTTGGTTCCCTTTTCCCTTTTCTTGACTTGGTAGCTGCTTAATTTCTCTTTTGAGTTATCTTTGGGTCATTCTGATGAACTTGTCTTTTTGATTTGGTGATTTTTTTGAGATGGGTTACACCTATATCATCCCATGGAAAAAGTTGTTCTTTTCAACTATTGCATATAGGTTAGGTTTTCACCCCCCCTGCATTTTGCATTTTGCTGACTTTTCGCTTTGTCATAGGATCAACCCCACCAAAGTGTGACACAGAACCTTCTCAACTACTTTAGAAGTGTCATAATTAGGTGGTATATCCTACCTCTACACGGATTCCCTAGGTAGATCCTTTACTGCATTTTGGCGTCCATGCTGTGATTTTTATCCATAGGCTCAGGAGTCCTTGTTAGTCTCGCCATGATTATGTATTGAAGCCTCATTCTTCTTTCTAGTCATCATTCTTGACTTTACCCGCGGGACTCCCTAAAAAGCATGGTTTATTGCCTTTCAAGCTTGCTTAAACTTTGAAAGCATTATCTGGAGAGAGTTCATTTATTCTTTTTGGTCTCATCTAGATTACTTGAGAAAAGAAGTCCCCCCTAGAGTCTTCTTTAAGCCCTTTTAAGAATCTCTAAAAATGAAAATATTGTTGAGTGATCTTGTTTCCCTTCACGCTCACCAAACTCAAATTTGAAGGCACCTCTGTCCAGCGTTAGTTTACCCCTTTTTCAGTCCGCATAGTTAATTTTACGAATAAAGGTATGCCCTAGGAACTTCAGTTTGCTAGGAGAGTATTCTCAGGCGTAAGTTTAACCCTTTTTCGGGCCTGAGGGACTAAATTTTCGAAAAGGGTACATTCTCGTTGTTTTTGGTTTATCTCTTTTTTGGGCCTTGGAGATTACTTATGAAAAAGAAACCCCCTCAAAGTCCATAGTTAAGCTCTTTTCAGACTCCCTAAATATGAAAATATCATTGAGTGACCTTGTTCCTTTCACACTCGTTAATTGGTCCCGAAAGAACATTTGTTTGGCATAAGTTTAACCCTTTTTCCAACCAATATCTTATCCCGGAAAAAGGTACACCTTGGGAGACTTGTCTCGCCGGAAGAGTTCTCCTAAGTTATATTTTATACTTTTTCGGGCTGAGGAGACTAAACTCAGAAAAAGGTTATAAGTCCATAGTTAAGCTCTTTTCAGGCTCCTTAAAATTGAAAAGATCGTCGAGTGATCTTGTCTCAATCACACTCGTTAAAATGGTTTTGAAGAGACGTCCTTTCGATATAAGTTTAACCCTTTTTCGAACCGATTAGACTAGTTACGAAAAAGGAACTCCCTGGAGTCTTATTTTAGCATTTTTTAAGACTCTCTAAACGCGAAAAAACCACCAAGCTTACCTTCTCTGGGATCATAAAACTTCACATGGAAGGAGTCTTGTTGTGTCATGCTTAATTAAATCATTTATCTCACCCTTGTGTCTTTGGCCTAATGTTGACTCCATTTTTTTCTCAACTGAACCTTCAAATCATTCCTTAAATGCAAGCCTTGGAGCACTTTTTCCCTTGCAATCTGACACCTTGACCCATGGAGGAATTTTCCCGAGTGTCCTCATCCTTCACATGTCTCCTTGCACTGAGCATCAATATGTTCTATATTCTTGGAACTAGTTTTCTTGTTCGCGACACTTGTTCCTCCTTTGTAATGTAGCATTCTTTTATTCTTTTTCAAGCTCATTAAAAATTTGAAAAAGACCAAAAAATCAAATATTCCAAAAAGAGGGGACAAGGATATACACACTTTTTTCGACAGCAAGATATTCGCCCTTGGACAAAGCACATCCTTCCATTTGTTCTCCAAGCATTGGGATCTAGTATGGCCTTAGGAAGTTGTTCTCACTACATAGAGCTATGTCCTCCTTCGTTTGGTTACTCTTCAAAACATATGGAGAGTTGGCGGTGCCTCCTGTATCACAGACTTATGTAAAATTAAGATGCCTGAGTCTCATCATTTTTTCATGCTTTTTTCCAAGGGAAGTTTTATCCAACCTGAGTCGGCCATTCTGCAGTTTGTCTCTTAACTTTTGTGAGTCAGCCATCCTCAGAGTCCAGTCAAGTTCGGATTCAAAATCGATGAAGTTCTGCACCTGATGATCGATATCGTCCGGTCTTTTCCCGGTGGCATGTCAAAGACCTCGGGGTAGTGAGTATTACACTCTTGTTGTACTCCCACCTGAGTTTTGAATATCTTGAAGTTGTGGCTCGAGTTATGAAGCTCCTCATCTCCAACCACAGGCATTGATGCTTCTTGAAGATGCATATTATATTGTACTTAAATATCATCAAATGATTTTGAGATGTAGATCCGTTGTGTATTGCTCGTGGCTACACTTTATATAAGACATTTATATGACATGTATCTGCAATGTATTTGATTGGAAACCATGATTAGTTAATCCTGAGCATGGGTATGCCCACCTCAGAGATATTATCATTGTTTTGTAGATGGCACACTCCCAAAATCTGGTCCAGGCTCACTCAACTTCGTGCCTTCCCACTGGTAAATATATTGTAATGTATTTGAGCTATCGGTTTCTCCTTTGACCTCACACATTAGGGGGCATTTGTTATAGTCCAAAAATTCCCTACCTATGCATACATGGCATTGGCCTTTCCACTTACACAATTTACCAAATTACTGTTGAGGATCCTTCTTAAAAAACTATTTTTTGGAACATGTATGCGCCCTGCTAAACTACATCCCACGTACACACGTTAGCTACATACTAGTTATCCTGGATACATACACTAGTTGCATGCTAGACAGCCCGCGTTTACCTCCAAAAATTGAAAAAAAATATAAAATTGCAAGGAATTCGACAGAGTTTATAGGCTATCATGGGTTTCCAACCATTTTACCCATTGTAGTCCGTCCCCAAACCGAATAACCATATTTTTCTCATATAAAAAAATATCTTGGGGTCCCATTTACAACAACAAGCAAGAGAAAAAGTAAACCTTGCCAAAATCCCTTCCCCTTCTTAACCCAAGTTTTGCAACCCTTTATGAGATTTGGCCTCATCATTACCCTCCAGCCCTTTCTCCTTATACAACCCTTTCCCTTTTCTCGAGAGATTAGTTGGTTGTGAGAGGAAAGTATGGGAATGATGCACTTGGAGCAGCTATATAGGAGCCCGGACCTGGTTCACAGAGCGTTTTTCGATAAGAAGGTTGTAATCTTTCTGATCTTCATATTGAATAAAAGAGTTCTTTCCTATCCCAATACATTGTGTCTTTATGTTTTTATTAATTAATGCATCTATGCCTAGATCTGAATATTGAAAGTGACAAGTAGAGATTGTATTTTGTAGCATTGTTTTTCTAAGCTTTTGCAGGTCATATTTGGGAGGAGACCCACAATCTAGGAAGCTACAAAGGTGAAAGAGGTATACACCAGACGTTAGGACCAAAGGTACACCTATTGATATTCTTTCCTCTCTCTTGTCTTTCAGTTTAGATAGCTTTGGGGTAGCTTGGGAATAGAACTGACTTTTAAGGGAATTCAGTGCTTTGTCTGTACCTTGACCTAGTATAGGGGGATTTTCCCTGCTAGCACTCCTAAACTTCATCATATTTAACAAGGTTAGATGAATTTGACAGATCTAACACTCGATATTTGTTCAATCCAACATCCCATGGTCCATTTCGGGTTTGAAGGTGTTCACTAGTTAACTTGGTCGGACACATTTCTTCAGAGCACAAAGTCCCTCCTAGACTTTTCGAATAAATCCTTCCAAATTGACTTTATTGAGAGATATAACGACTGAGATATTTTTTATCTAACTACCCATATTCATTTTGAGCTTAAAACTATTATATATTTAGTCAATCAAACTAACCTTTTTGGAAATGCAAGGTTACCATGGGACTTTCCGAACACGCTTCCCCGAAGGATCTAATAGTTGAGATAGAACGTGATCGACAGTCCTCGTTCCTTTATAGTATGGAAGTTCTCAACCTTTAATGACTCTTGTCATCATCTTGAATTTACCATGGATGGACCCCTATCCTTCCTAGGTGGCATCCACCTTCCACTACACGGGTTAAGGTTCCATTGCAAGGTATTGTTGTCGGGATCAAATGCATCAAGAGCTATCCTAACTTTGAGTTATCGATCCAAAGGACTTTTCAAGGCTTCATTGAATACCCCCTTATCTCTACAAATTATATAAGTGTTCTAGTATCTATAGGTTCCCACATCAGGGTTCCACATTTGATTTTCCGTGCCCAGGAATTCTACAAAAAGGAAACTTCATGTATCAGTCATCTTGAAAATTTTGTATTTTTGGATTTCCACCTAGATCATTCCACTAGAAGATAGAAAGGAAAGAAACATCCAATAGCCTAGATATTCTACAATTGGATTTCGAAGGTTGAACATAGCAACCTCTTTGTTTAACTTTACCATGGCCAGAATTCAAAATATAGAGATTCAAAGGGAAGATCACTCGTAGTTAAATAAACTCCTACTATGTTCACACCATTCTCAAGAATTTGGCCATGAACTTATAGGTTATCTATACATTCATTCAAGAAAATATAATCAGCATGAAAACTACCAAGTATATAGGGAATTATAGAACATTCATTTGTGTCATCCCTCACAGCTATCTGCTTATGAACCGTGCAACCCCATGAAGTGCACAATATGCATAACCATTCAAACATTTGAACATACAAGAAAAAATTAAATACTTATCTATTTATAATTTTCGACCATTCTAAATTGAATGAGGGTGTGTGTTTTTCCACCCAATTGTAGGCAATGTTGCACTATGATCTCTACAATAGGCCACCCTCGTGCCATACCATGATACCACCATGGAAACTTAAGTCTTTAAGGAAAAATATGGGTTGAGTGTGAAGGCCACTCTCCTTCATAGGAAGTCAACAAAAAAAATCCCCTTTTGTTACCCACCAATTTAGGGCCTCCGTGAGTTTTCCCAGTTTCCTTCTCAGAGGGATAACCTCTACATGTGAGAGTCCCTTCACTGCTACAAGGTCCATTGGCACCCTCCTCTCTCAATGTGGGTTTCATATTCCATAGGAATTAGAGTTGCGTCCCTCCTTCCATATCATATTGGGGTTTCTTCCTACTCATAATTCAACAATTATCTCTACTATACCTATCTCCACTCCTCTTTATGGTTTCTCCTCCTCTCTTCTCTCAAATCCCCTTTGCTTCCTCCTACAAGAACTCTCTTCCTTCTCTCGAAGGTTCATGAATTCTTTTCCATGTGTCAAAGGAGTTCATGGGTCAATCCTTGAAAATGACGTGGGTACCTTGTTGTACCCTGGATGACAGTCCTCAGTTTTCCTATCTAGTCTCCCATACTTCCCTTCATGGTGGGTGGTTGGTTTCCCAACTACCGGCTCCCTTCGTTAACTAAATTTTGAAAAAGGGGAAAGAGGGAAAAATATATTCAAATATGAATTTTGGAAAAAAGGGCATTGTGATTCTTTGGTAAGGTAATCCTTTCCCTCTCACTAGTTTCCTCTCATAGTATCACGGTCTGTATCGGCACTTCTCCCTTCAGTCGGCTATCAAACAAGCTTTGCATTAACAAAATATAATTACATAGTTTGAATATGTCTATTCTAGTCTTATAATAGACAAATATCTGTGTCGCAACTCACAGTGACCTTAAGTCATAGTTATGATTACATACTGGGGGAAAACAGGGTGTTACAACAATCAAGATACATAAAAGGAAACATACAACATGACCTACAACTACCCTAAACTAAAGGAAAACATAAATTCTAGGTATAATCATGCAAGCGATGAATCCATCCTAGCATCTCATCGAGGTCAAAAGTTCTACCCATGTGCTTAGTTATTAGACCAAAAAAGGATGTGTTAAGTACAAGATAATCATGAGTTGGTATAATAGTTACATCATGTTCAAAAGTAGAAACCAATTCATGAGGAATGACAAAAGCAACAAACTCATGCCAAGATTGACATGTGCATCCACAAGCGTGTTCTATCCATCTTTGGATAGGGCTACAATATATCAATGATAGCTAATTTTTTCTCCAATAAAGGTCATCGTGATGTAACCCTTGCATCTTGTAACGTTGATCCACATACTTTAATAAATGGCCTCCTTGGCTTTCCTGTACAATGCCATTCCCCAAGGCTTGGAATGGAATCATAAGAGATCTGAAAAATACCTCATGGTTGCCTGACAAGGATATGGATGAAACATAGGGTATAAATTCAAGAATTGAAAAAACAAATCCCGACTTAGTTCTTGTTTCACTTCTATATATGACTGGAAATTCTTGCAACAAGCCACCAATTTAAAACACTATTCTTGCAACAAGCCACCAATTTAAAACACTTTTAGTTCCATATATATATATATATATATATATATATATATATATATATATATATATAAATATATATATATATCAAAGACTCCAATCCTGATACTTCAGCCTAATATTCAATAACATATTGAGACAAAGAAAAAGGAAAATATGGTTGGAAATTTGTGCTATGAAATACTTGCTACATTGGATGAATCACAACCTCATAAGAGTGCTCTAATGTTGATTTGACACATGAATTTTCACCAAAATCTTAGCATAGGGGTGGCTGAAAATTTTATTCATTCTTACCTTCTAGGATTGAGAATGTTGTAATAAATCATCCTAGGTGGTTGAAACATATATGTGAACATATCCTCTTCATGTTGCCAAAAATCTGCACCTTTAATGTACATATACGGTTGAAAATAATTTATGAAAATTTACTAAAAATGATGGTTGTTCCAAAGGAAACACTCTAGAGTCATCATCAATATCATAAATAGGATCCCCATTGAAATAGAAACAACTCATATCGCATTTATTCCATTCAATGTGTATAAGACCATCAATATATTCAATCTTATGGTCATCATTTCTTCATTAAATAAATAAATTATCAAATCCAAGGGTTTTCTTAAAAACTCCTCACTTTCCAAATCATTAAAGAATGCATCACAAAAATCTACAACTTAGGAAAGGAGTACAACTTACCATAACCTTGTCTTCATGTGAATGAGAGATTGAATCTTGGATACCGTCATCTTCATTAAATGGAGGATCAAATACCAATTTCGCGTCTTCGTGAGGAGGAATGATCTCTCCCATATGGCCTTCTTCATGGACTTGATCTTCAACATGATATGCTTCATTAAGGTCTTCTTCTTCCATAGATTCATGAGGTGGATCTTGATCTTCTTCAAAAGTTTGATAACTTCCTTCATGAATCTCTTCTTTGTGTCCTTGTTCTTCAATGAAGTCTTGAGGTGCTTGATCTTCAAAGTTTTCATTAAAATATTCATGTATAGAATGAGGAAGCTCTTCATCAACATGTTTTTCATGTGCTTGATGACTTTCCTAGTCAATTTCTTCTTTACGCTCTTGTTCTTCTACATCGCCCCACTCCTCCTCTGTTATGTCAAGTTCTAGCAGTTCCTTGGACAAAATAATGGGTTGATCATTGATAGGGGGTTCCTGAGGAGGGTTCATCTGCACTTTATTATTTCCATACTTCTTTTCAACAGTATCACATAGTGAATTTACTGCCTCGTAACTTTCAGTGAGCTCTTGGGAAATCAAATATGTGGGGTTTCTTTGATAGGCTTGCAAAACAACATCAAATTCTCTTCTTCTTTCAATACAAAGATTTAGCAAGAAATCCATGCCATAGATGTCTTTGGCCAGCTACTCAGAAAACTTGTTATCTTCTTCAAAGGTATATTCAACATGTTCATAAATATCTTCTTCTTGTAAGGCTATCACCAGATCTTGAAAAGAGATTTCATACTTCTGAAATTTGGGGCCCTAACACTTGAGAAATTCTTCAAAGAAATATGCAATAGAAGATATATGTTTTATCTTTCAAGAATATATAATCCAATCCCTTTGAGCCTCTAAAGAGTAATTATATAGCCTCATCAACATATCTTCATGTACCTAACTATTTTTTTATCTGAATTTCATGAACCTTACAACATGGGGTACAACTGAAGTAGGGTCATCGTCAAATTTTGGGCAGTCTTCCAACTAGTCCATACAATAATGATTTGGGTATCAGAGGACACTCTTGACATCATCAGCCTTATATATTTCATGAAACTCCCATGGAGCCATATTTATTTTCTTATCATACAACTTGATGTGAGGTGTGAAAGTAAGAGATGATTCCTCGTACCAAACATGTGTTTGTGGAGCAACCAAGGTGAATCTCAAATGCCTTTACAATAATACTTGCTTCACCTTACAATCATATAGTTTTTAAATTTTTCATAGTGAAAAGGGATTATTCCCTCAATGGAGTCACCAGATGAGTAAAATTAGACAAGGATTTTATTTATGTTCATAATGAATCATAGACTCTATATATCCAAGGATAAAGACTCAATTCTCCCCAACAATGGAGCCAAAATTTTACCACACAATCTAGCGCCAAGTGTAAAGCCTTCACAAGGCACAAGACTAGTGGAATATTAGCAGAAGTCACCACTGTCACCTAAGTAACAACTTCCCTCTCTTTAGTGAAGGAGTAGAATCCAACACAAGGGAGGATTTTGTAATAGCCTCCAAGAATCCCTAGTCAAGATGCAATCAAGTCTAGGGCCCCTCGGCGTGACTACTACAAATACCACCAATGAAGTAAGATAGACAAAGTATAAATGTGGTTGTAAGACAAAATAATTTCCATATTTAAAGTAATGAGGATATAGGTCAATTTAAGAGGCTTTTCCAAGTCATGCCAAGGCTCAAGAGGATCCCAAACACTAAAAATAAAGAAAAAGTATGGGGTGGTTGTAAAACTTAGAAAAAGGACATTAAATTTCAGCAGTAAAGTAAGTTATTACAGCAACAAATAAAATATCCCTTAGAAATGCAATAATTCACTGAATAAAGAGGGATAAACAATTATCTAAATCAGGGTTTCATTAACAAACAAAATAAAAAATTTAAAGAAAATATAATAGCCCTAAAATCCTAGACATTTTTCCTCCTTAGAAACGCAATAATTCACTGAATAAAGAGGGATAAACAATTATCTAAATCAGGGTTTCATTAACAAACAAAATCAAAAAAACAAAGAAAATATAATAGCCCAAATATCCTAGACATTTTTCCTTAGAAGGTCGTAATAACACTTCTGAAATATAAATTAGGCTTTTAACAATCTATATTAGGTCAACAATATGCCAAAGTGCCAAAATGTCCTAGTCTTTTATGGATGAAAATGAAAATTTGTTGTAATAAAACCCTAAATTAACCCTAAAATAGAAAAGAGAGTGTAATTTTCAGAATTAAATGTTTGATTATTGGGAGAGTGACTAGTACCAACTATTTTTTGGGGGGGGCATATGAGGCCAATTAAGGATCCCTTTGGGGAGAAATGAGTTTATTTTTAGGGTGATACTTAGAGGTTGTTCACTATTAACCCTTGGAGATTCTCCTAAAATGTTAAGGGACAATTCAAGGGAAGGTTCTTCACTAGAAACCTTCCAATAGTTTTGATAAGAAGGTTTTGTTCAAGAATAATCCAAGATAACGCTTAACCAACACTAGAGAAACAACATTATACTTAAATAAATTCATAAACATAACTACAAGATGAAAAGAGGCCACTGACTTAATAAATATTTCATCCATCAAAACCCTAGCAATGAATATATGTAGTAGAGCATCCACAAGCATATCTCCTCCAAAAAAATCACTCTAACTAACCATCCATAGCATTCTTCATAAGAGAGCAAGTAGAAGTAGACAAATAGTGATATATATTTACAAATAGCAATGATTTACAAATGAGAAGAGCTTCTCTATTTATGTGATAGATCTAACACCCTTCTCATTACAATAATAATATTCTCCTAGCTTTTAGCCTAAAACAATATAAAATACCTTTATCTCTTTACAAACCCTAGAGATATGGTAAAAAATACATAAACTATGAGGTGGTTATCTCACCTATACAATAATATCCATGATACATGAGTGAATAAGTCAAAAGACCCAAAAGATGCTCTCAAACTCAAGTAAACTCTCCTCAAGTGCCAAGTCATCCTCCTCAACATGTGGAACGACCTCCTAAAAGGTGGAGCAACCTCCTCAAAAGCTTCAACGACCTCCTCCAAAAGTGTTCTGTGAGTGGTAAAAAATACATGATAATCTTCTCATGTCAGATTTTAAAAGCACCGTAAATGTGTTTATTGAACATCTATTATGACCACTTTTCATAAACCCCATGGCCATTTTGCATCTAATGGCATTGAGCTGGTGGAATTCTAGGTATTCTCTTAAAATATAATTGCTCTTGAAGTTAGTCTCCCTCAAAATAGGTGATAAAATATCCTCAAGGTGTGCAATGACCTCTAAAAGAAGTGGGACAACCTCCATCAATCATGAAATTATCACCTCAACATACTCCAAAGGACTAAGGTGTCAATCAAATAGGTAGCCATGTGAAATCCATAGTCCAAGGAGCATCTCGTGTTGTCCAATGTATCCATGAAAGACCCTAGGCATGTGCACAAGTCAAACACAACATATAAAATGAGTCATGTTCATTCAAAAGCCACTAGATAGATCACATTAAGTATCATCTTCAAACTTCACACTAGCTCATAAATTTATACAATTTTCCAAATGGTAGGTATGGGAGGATCATTATTACCCCCTATTAGGTGTGTCAGTACCCAAGATAAGAAGTATGTCCCAATGAACCCATCAAGGAGTATGTGCAATGGCATGTGCTATGGATTGGGGTTTACTTCATGGGTGGATTGTCATTGACATCCAAGGATATGTATGATAGTTATCCTCATGAGTGCCTTTGTAGAGCGATCGCTTAAGAAATAATCTACCCTTTCCCCGACATTGTGTTTGTTCAAACCCTTGTTTTCCTTTTTCTTTATTATTTTGACCTTTTTTGGCTTTTGACATTTGATTTGCTAAGCCCTTTTATTAGGTATGCATTAATTGCATAGGACTTGGGGTGATGGTCTCTTAGCGAGGGGGTAGAGCTCATGCTTCATTTATTCCTTGGTTTTTAATACTTGTATCCTATTGTTTATTCCTTTGCCTTTCATTTTGAATTAGGGCTTTCGATATTTCTATATCATTTTTTATAAAGTTGCATCAACCTCTAGCATTCAATCCCTTGTTCTCATGGGATTATGAAGCATGGACATGTTTAGGATACATGTAACAACCAACCCAAAATAAAGGAAAATCCATAAAGGAAAGATGAAATGTGTTGTACATGGTAGGGGATATGGACATGTTACCCCTATTAAGGCCCCCCAATAGTACACCTTTTCCTAAGGGTGAAAACACTTCACTAGGAGATGATGATGACCACTAAGGTGAAACAAGGAAAAAAGTATCAATTCAAAGCATCATGATTCATTATCCAATTCAAACCATGATCACCATTTTCATGCCCCAAACATTGACATTATTACTCTATTTGAAGTGTCAAAACAATGTACCTCAATGTGTAATGCACCATGTCATCTGATGTGAGTGAGTTAAGCATGTAATGGAAGAAATTTTTGGGTAATTGTTTGTGCATAAATCTGGAATGTCATCATCGGAACTACTATCTAGAATGTGGATCATGGAGAAAAAATTGTCCTCTAGTTACCCTTAGAAGTGAGGGGGTAACAGGACTCATCTTTAGTGACACTCGATATCCATTATTGTAGGAAAATTCTACTAAATGCAAGTAATCCTCCCATTTTGATGGATTATCCATCACATAAATCCATAACATGTCTTCAATCACTTGATTGAATATCTTTATTTTCCCATCTGTTTTTGGATGATGGGTTGTATTGAAGTTTATATTTGTATCAAAACCCTTGAACAATCCTTTCCAAAAGTTTGATGTAAACTTTCGATCTCTATTTGAAATAGTTTCCTTAGGTATCCCAATTTGTAACCTAGAAATCTCTTTCAAGTATATCTATGCTATATTACATGACTTATGAGCCAACATAACTGGAATAAAGTGATAATATTTGGTTAATTTGTCCACCACTACCATTATTGAATCATGTTTCCTTCCCATATTGAGAAACTTAGTGATAAAATCAATAGTTACCACTTCTCATTTCCACTTTGGAATTGGTAATTGTTGTAGCAAAGCTATTGGATGTCTATGCTCAGCCTTTACTCTTTGACATACCATTCACCTGCCTATATAATCAGCCACATCATTTTTCATTCCTAGCCAAAAATATTTACTTCTTATTGTAGAAGTTGTCTTCTAATAACTAGGGTTCCCAACATTGGAACATTATGCATTTATTTCAATAAAATCTTCCTTAATTTATACGAATTAGGGACATAAACTCTATTTTTTATGCATAAGAATTTCATTCTCCCTATAACCTTCATACTTTTGTTGTACATTCTCTTGATGTAAGCCTTCTTTTATCTATAGAGAGTGCTCATATGAGGTAACATCCTTAAGAATTATATTCCTTGAATTAGATTTACACATACTAATGGTTATAGAATGCATTGCATGTACTTTTCTATTGAGTGCATCATCAACCTCATTCTCCTTCCCTCTAATATGTTTATTATCAAAGTCATATTCACTGAGAAATTCCAACCATCTTGATTTCTCGACATTTAAGCTTCATTGTTCAAATAAATATTCTAGACCATTGTGATATGTTCTTAACTCTAACTTTCTCCCCATCGAGTAATGTCTCCACATCTTCAGTGCATGAACTATTCCAATGAGTTCTAAGCCATGTGTGACATAATTATTTTCATGCCCCTTAATATTCTTGGATTCACAATAGATCGCATGCCAATTCTGAGCAAGAACTCCACCATGTTCCTCTTTGAAAGCATCTATACATACCACTCAACAATATTAAGCATGGATGCACTACTAAGCAATTTCTTTAACAACTGAAGCTTTCTTCACCCTTTGGTGTCCATTCAAATTTAATTTTCTTCTTCTGTAAGGATGTAATGGGATGAGAAATCTTGGAGAATCCTTCTATGAATCTTCTATAGTATCCAACAATTCCCATGAATGACCTTGCCTAGGATATGTTCTTAGGTGTAGGCTATCCCCTAATAGCTTCAATATTCTATCTATATACTGATATTCCTTCCTCAAAGATGATGTGTCCTAAGTAATGAATTTTCCTCTAATAAATAACACTTGCTTAATTTAGCATACAATTGATGCTCTCTTAACACTTGTAGTAATAACCTTAATTGATCTTTATGCTCCTCCTTTGACTTTGAATAAGTAATAATTTCATCTAGGAATATAATGAAAAACTTATCTAAGTAATTTCTAAATATTACATTCGTCAAGCACGTGAAGGTAGCTAGTGCATTTGTCATTCCAAATGACACCACTACAAATTCATAGTGTCCATACCTAGTTTTTAAAGTTGTCTCACCGATATATTCATCCTTTATCATTATCTATTGGTATCCTTACCTCTAATCTATCTTCAAAAAGATACAATGCTCCTCTTAGTTGATCAAATAGGTCATTAATTCTTGGTAGAGGATATTTATTTCTCACAATGACCTTGTTCAACTATTTAAAATCAATGCACAGCCACAAAGTCCCATGTTTATTCTTAACAAAGATTTTATTTTCTCCCCAAGGAGAGACACTTCTGTGGATATACCCCTTCTTTAACAATTATTCTAATTTCAATTAAATATCCTTCAATTCAAGTGTACTCATTATGTACGGAGCCTTAGATATTGGAGTAGCTTCAGGCAACAAATTAATAGAGAAATCAATATCTCTTTTTGGTGGTAAACCTAGCATTTCCCCAAATACATCTAAAAACTCATGTATCATTGGAAATTCCTCAAGATTTGGTTTTATGAACTATATTGTCTCTTCTACATGAGTTTCATACAATTGGCACCCACTCCTGAAGCATATCTTCAACTATAAGGATGAAATATTTCTTATAGAAATGGGTATGGGATTTACTTTCACTATCCTCTGCTTTCCTTACTCATCAAGGGAAGTGAAAGTCTTATCATGAAAATCTAGAACAATATGATGCACATCAAACTAGTCCATTCTAATAAGAACATCACATGAACCAAGTGGTATTATGTTCATGTTTACCATAGTGCTGACACAATTCATATCTAATGGGAAGCCTTTGAAAATTGAAAATCTCATTAATTTTTCTTTTAGTCTTAGTAGCCAATTGAACCAACCATGATTTCTCGTGTTTACTTCCCTTCAAATGAAATCTTTCAACCAAATTAGGGGAAATGTAACTATGACTTACTCCTAAATCAATTAAAATGTAATAGGTTGATTGGCATACCTTCAACCTTAATCATGTTTGACTGATGATTTGTTTGTAAATTTTCCAAGGCTGCATATATTCTTGGGATGTTCCTACCCACATATTCCACTATAGTTTCCTCCTATATATGGCACACATTCCTCATTTTTCCTTCCTTTTGAGGGAAATCTCTATACAAATGGTCTCCTTCAAATCTCTATCATTTGATTGGTTGCCTTGCCTTTTTTCCCAAGGATTCTACCATTTTAGATCCACTTTGAGCTAGTTGGATTTGTTGATATGTATTAGGACTATTATTGAAGAAAGTATGTTGAAATCACATCTTCATCTAATCTCGCTCATCCTTTTTCTTATCTATCTATAACTTCTAAAAATATGCTATGTGTGGTTCATACAAGTATTTTTCCTTCCTAATTGTCTCTTCAAGAGTCTTAGGTTGATCAAACTGAATTTTATGTTTGTAGAATGTAGGAAACCCACTTAGGAATCTATGCATCTTTACCTTCTCATATTTAATATAGCCAACATACCTTAGTAGCTCCAAAAAAAAATCTCATATTCGTCCATGGTCATATTTCCCAACTTGAGTTCAAAGAATTCTTGCGTCATCTTGTCATAGTAGTTCTTAGAAATATATTATTGTTGGAAACACTTTTTAAACTGGTTCCAATAAATCATCTTCTCATTGATTTTCTTAACTTGCTTCTGTTGGTCCCGCCAAATAGAAGCTTTTCCCTGTAGGTTTTATATGGTGATTCTAGCTTCTAGATTGGATGAATAATTATGTAGTTGAAAGTACTATCTTATTCCCAACAACCAAGCTTCAACATCCTCTCCCATATTGTTTTCACCATCAAAGGTTGGTGGCTTGATCTTCCTAAGCTCTCCTTGAAAATGGTTTTGCTCATACATTTTCCTTCAATGTCTGATTAGGCACACTTCTAGCTTGCTATGTGATTCTTTAGATAAATATGGTTTCCTATGTAATTATGTTGATGAGTAATATTGCATTTAAATTCTGGTAGCACTTCTTAAGTGCTTGGATCTTCCATGGTTTTCTAGAAAATATATGTCTTACATGATTTTAAAACTCTCATCTTTATGTTGTCCATAGGGTACATGCTTTCTCCATGAGTAGTTTACACACACCAATAAACCAACAGTTCTCAAATTATGCTAAACAAACCATTGCCTTTTGTTCAACTTCATCCTAGAGAAATTAAGGCTGAAATTTACCTCTATTGATGCAACATGGAATGGTCTCTTGGGGTTTGTAAAAGTTGTTATAACGCCCTCACTTTTCTCAAAAGTCATCATTACAACATCCTTCATATTTTTGGGAAATGAATGATAACAACATTAAGTCATAACTTGCATTAATTATATATAGTCATAGTATTCAATGGTATATATGGTTACAATAAGGTTAGATACTAGGAAATTTCCTAGTATATATGGTATTTAATATTAGTTAGATACTAGGAAATTTGATTGTAACCATATAGTTTACTTAAATTCGCATGAATAAATCAAATTTCCTAGTATCTAACTTTTCTATGCAAAATGATTATTAGTACTTGGATTTGTACTTTGTCTCCATCAAATACTAAGAAAGCCTTTGTTTATATTATCAATTAGCCAAAACAACAAAACACAAAGTTCTAGGATAGGATAATTTTTATGTATGAGATATAACTTACATAGAGTGTTGTGAAGACTCCTAGTGTATAACCCCCCCTACAACTCATGTCTTTTAATGTAATTTTCTATTAGTGTTGTGCATGGGAAACTTTATATTTACAAGTATACACAAATCACAAGTATACATAAATCTTATCTAAATGTTTCTAATCAAATGACAAGTATATATTAAACAAGTGTTGCATGGCAGTGTAGTCCCTGCCAGCTTGGAATGGGAATAAATGCATTGATATGGTGGGACTGAGCAGAGAGACGTGGGAAGCAGCTTGAAGTGCAGGTGGTATCCATGCAGAGGATGACTCATGACATTGTGTCACAAGCCAGCCATAAGACATTGGGTCGGTAGATGACCCCCAAGGTTAATATGCGAACGAGGCAGTTTTTTCCTGGGGTGTGTATAGTTAAAACATGGGACTTGGAAAATTTATGTCTCAATGACTTGAAATAAAGGTTCCTGGAAAAAAGGACTAGGAATCTCACACATTAAACATTCAAATATAATAAACACAATTTCCTAACATCCAACATAGTTGAAGGACAAAAAATTAGCATTCTGAAAGCAGCACACAAAAATTGTTCCCGAATTAGTTTTCTTTGAAATTTATCAAAAATTAATAATGTATGTTACATATTTATGGAATATGTTCCATATTTATGGAAATTTAAATGCGTTTTTCATATAGATTGGGATTAGGGGTCCCGTGGACCATAAAATAAATAAGTACAAGAAATAGGACTGTAGAAAGAAGAAGTGGGCGACGGTAGAGAGGAAAACCTGAAAAGAAGAAATTGGAAGTTATGAGTCTTTGGTTAGAGATTTCTATTTAAAGAGGTAGAATAATTGGATTGATAAAGAAAGAAAGATGTGATCAATATAGACTTACTATGAAGCTGATGTGTTTTTGTTGTTGTCGTCGACGGCCATTCGAATTGTGCCAACCGGTTGTTGACCTTCATCGGTAAGCTTGTCTCTTCTCCGTTGGAGCCATTCTTCAATGTAGCTCATAATGGGGCCACGTTGCTTTCATCCTGGATTTCTATGTCAAAAAGCTCATTTTCTAATTTCCTTAGATCCATAGAAATACTATGTAGAGCCTGTTCAATTTCTTCATTGTGTGTTGAATATTCCACTAGCCAGTTCTCGACGTCATCTTCACCACATTCAAGGATGTCATAAAAAAAATTCTAAAGACAACCCCTTTAAAATATCAAGTTGTTCATCGAAGGCTTTCTTGGTCAAGAACAAGGATTTGAGGATTAAGTTTGGGTCTTGAACCTCGTTGGTACTTCCGGTTAAGTCTATTTGGGTCAGGTTTCTGAATAATTCTTCTTTCTCTGATATGGCTTGTTCACATGATTCAACAATGAGTTGCAGGTTCTTAACTTTCTCTTTCTAGCATGATTTTAATTGTTTGATCCACTTTGGGGAAGGGAGATCCTCTTGTCTTCTTTTTAGATATGAGTTGTTGATGGCATGGTTGGAAAAAGGGATCATCGTCTTTTCATAGAAACGTTCTTCATTTTTTAAATTCATCTGCAAATGTTCGTGCAAATCATTTGCCCTCTTTCGAAAGGAAGTTATATTTTGTGATGTTTCCCAGGCTTCAGTAATTAGTTGCATTCTTTTCTTGATGTTCTTATCTACAAAGGCTCTGTAGGATGTGAGGAGGCTGGAGGATCCCTTTAACTTGGTTGTAGGGGTAGCGGGCACGGTTTTTTCTAAAGGACTGGAAAACACTGGGGTAGCAATGAAAGCCTCCTCCAATTCCTTGATTCAGTCGTTCAGTCTGGCATTCTCCGCTTCAATTCCTCCAATGGAATCATCAAGAGCATCAGCGGTTGCACAGTGAAATTGAGAGATTTGGGACAGATGCATTTTCCTAAAGTTAATCTCTGAACGAGATTTTCCTTTCTTATTTGTCACATCTCTCTTTTCAATGATTAAATTTTTAGATTGGCTGTCAAAAACAATGCTCTGGAATACGAAGGATTCATCTTCGTCAAAAATGTCGGTCTCATATATTGCCATTGTGGACCTATGGTGCATTGCATCCGTGGGCGGATCAACTTTGTGCAACATGGCATCTACAGAAGTTTCAAGTTTGCTTGTGCTCACTTTCAATCCTTGGTTCTTCTGCCTTCCCTACAATGTTTTTTCTCTTCTTCATCAGGGGAAGCTTGTGAGAACTATCAATTTTTCCGTGAGGAGGGTTCTTATCTCCTCCTCTGTTTGAAGATTTTTGGGTTGCTTTCTTACTGGGGTGGGTTGTTGAAGTGATGCTTCATGATGTTGTGCTCTTGGGAGTGTTGTTCGGGGACAGGACACTCTTCTCATCAGATCCTTTTCCATGTTGTCTGTACAATTTAGTTGCGCTTTTCAATGTCTCTACGTCGCAATCGTCAGAAGGAGTGTTGTCCTCATTGTCTCTATCTTTGATCAAACGTCTATGGATAAAAGAGATGTTAAATCCAACTGATATTAAATGTTCTCAAAAAATCCCATCAGGGTCGAACCCTTTTATCCTTTCAGCATATTTTAGGTTCAAGTTCTTGAAATGGCCTGTGAATTCGTCAATCTTGTTGACGTTTTTGCACATGAATTCCCTGACTTTCCAGGGCAAAGGAATGAAATATTTTTTTCTCTTGCCATGGAAAAAATGCAACCAATGGTTGTATTGCCTCGTTATTTCTGTAATAAACATCTTGTCTGTGATGTGACATGAAAGGAAAGCATGATTTTTCTTAGAGCCAAAGATCATTATTACACTGTAATTTTCCTTTCATTCAAGTGTCATCTTCCTATCCAAAAACTTGGTTGCCTGGCCAGACAACCGAGGAGCATCCTTTCCTAACAATAAATCTTTGAAAACTGAGACAAAGTCATTAAAAACCTCATAAAAACAATGGGAGGCCATGTGCCTCCACAAGGCTTGGTACCAGAATGTTACTGGGTCGAATTCATAGTTTATTTTCTTAGACAGAGACAGTTTTGGAAATGGGTAGCAATGCACTATTGCAAAAATCAAGTAGGATGACACATAAAATTTATTCGATTCTTTGAATCATGACAGTTGGGAACAAATTTCAATGGAAATTAGCTTCCCCCAATCAAAAATGAATTGTTCCTTGACTATGAACTACAAAATATAAATAATTATACGGGAAATGCTTATCGTGGATTCCTGTCCCGTTATTCTTGCAAACAGCCAAGCAATTTCTCGGAATGGATTTCTAAAGGAACTGACCTACAACTTTGTGATATCTTCAGGAATTGGTGTCAGGTCTTCAAGGAACTCAGGTAAGAGGTCCAACCTGTTATCATGTTTTTCTAGGAACTGCTTGCAGTCTTGTCCTCTGAAGGTCAATGTTGGCTCTGGCAATCTTAAAATCTTGTGGAAGACCTATGGTGACAAAGAAACAGGAGAATGGTCGCCTAGTGGAATAATTCTTTGGCTTAAAATATATTTTGTGGTGCACCAAGAGACCACCTCCTTACAGTCAAAAACCTCATGGACGCAGCCTGCACGAGCGATTCTAGAGGTCCAAATCACTTCGTTTTGGGCAGAACGAGATGAATAGTAAGAGTATGCCCTAGACCACTGGAAGTTCTGGTCCTCACGTCCAAAGATATTCATTGTATCTCCACAGAACTATTGTTGAGTTGCTTCCATAAGTTTACGAGAACGTTGGTTTTCTCTAGACGATGTTTGAAATGAAGAGTTGGAAGGGATGATATAACCCTGCGCAAATATTGGTCCAATGTGTGTGAATGGGAGATCTCCTCGAGACTTTCGCTCATTAATGACAATTTCGACGGTTGTTGCATGATGTGGTGTTAGCATTAAAGACTAGTAATTGAATACCTAGAAGTGCGAACATGGCAGGTACGGAAATGAGCAGTTAAGGATTGAAGATTTTGTGAACGGGCCAATGCTATGACCCGTGTTTGAGATGAACAATCAGAAGGGATAATATAACTCTCTGCAAATCTTGGTTTAATGCATATTAATGGGAGATCTCCTCCAACATTTAGCTCATTAATGACAATGTTGACGGTTCCTGAATGGTGAGTTGTTAGCATGAAAGGTTACTAATTTCATATTAAGAAAGAAGTACGAAGGTTGCGGGGATGGGAAAGAGAAATTAAGGAGTGTTTAATTATCGAAAGAGGTCGAGTGGGATTCAAAATAAGGTTACAAGGTACAACCATTAGAGGTGAGGGCCCGAGGGTCAAATTGTATGTCTCGAAACTTTTTGAGTGAAAAACACATAACACGGAAGAGGGCATGATGGGACAGTCCAGAGGGCAATTTGTATATCGTGAAACTGCGGGTACTGTTTGCAGGACACATAACAATGGAAGTGCAATCGTGAGCTCACCTGTCCAGGAACCCGCAGTCGAAAAAGTGGCTCAAGTATGGAATAGGGAAACAGCTGGGCGGATTTGTTTTCACTAATATATTGAAACTTGTAATATATATCCCATTACGTGGCAAGATATTTTTTGCATGTCTCTTGGCAAGTTCTTTGCAATAGTCAATGTGATTGTCTCGTCGAGCCTTTTGCCTTTTAATGATGGTTTGTACGGTTGTTGCATGATGAATTGTTAGCATTAAACCTTGGTCGTTGCATACTTTGAAACAAGTGTTAAGGTGGCGGGAACAGTAAATACTGAGTAAGAATTGGAGATTTCATGAACCCGCCAACCCAAGGATCCACAAATGAGATTCAATGAAATGGGAAAGTATGGAAAGTGGTCAGATGGGCTTCAAAATTAGGGTGACAATGGTTTCCCAAGAGACGTGATTTCCCGAGGGTCAAATTGTATGTCTCAGAACTTGAGTGCAAAATGTGTACCACGGAAGAGGGGATGATATGGGAGTCCAGCGGTCAATTTGTATATGGCAGAAGTGTGGGAGATCTCCTTAAGCCTTTAGCTCATTAATCGCATGTTTAAGGTTCATGCATGACGAAGTGTTAGCATTAAATCTTGCCAATTGCATATTCAGAGAGAAGTAGGAAGGTGGTCGGGAACCCGCAATCGAAAAAGTGGCTCAAGTATGGAATAGGGAAACGGATGGGTAGATTCGTTTTCACTAATATATTGAAACTTGTAATATATATCCCATTACGTGGCAATATTTTTCTTGCATGTCTCTTGGCAAGTTCTTGTCAATAGTCAATGTGACTGTCTCGTCGAGCCTTTTGCTTTTTAATGATGGTTTGTACGGTTGTTGCATGATGAATTGTTAGCATTAAACCTTGGTCGTTGCACACTTTGAAAGAAGTGTTGAGGTGGCGAGAACAGTAAATAGTGACTAAGAATTGGAGATTTCGTGAACCCACCAACCCGAGGATCCGCGAATGAGATTCAATGAAATGGGAAAGTATGGAAAGCGGTCTGATGTGCTTCAGAATTAGAGTGACAATGGTTTCCCAGGAGGAGTGACTTCCCGATGGTCAAATTGTATGTCTCAGAACTTGAGTGCAAAATGTGTACCACAGAAGAGGGGATGATATGGGAGTCCAACGGTCAATTTGTATATGGCAGAAGTGTGGGAGATCTCCTCAAGCCTTTAGCTCATTAATGACATGTTTAAGGTTCATGCATGATGAAGTGTTAGCATTAAATCTTGCCAATTGCATATTCAGAGAGAAGTAGGAAGGTGGCGGGGATAGGGAACAACAATTAAGGAATGCCTAATTATCGAAAGCGGTTGGTGGCGCTTCAAAATAGGGCTACAAGATACAACCAGTAGAGGTGAGGTCCCGAGGGTCAAATTGTATCTCTCGGGAGTGTTGACCGTAGAACGCGTAACAAGGAAGAGGGCATGATGGTGCATTCTTGTGGACAAATTGTATATCGCAGAACTTTGGGTATTGTTTGCTAGTCGCAGAACATTGGAAACACAATCATGAGCCCGTTAGTCCGGGAACCCGTAATCGAAAAATGTCTAAGTATGGAACAGGGAAATGGTAGTTCGAACTTGATACATAGTAAATGTACCACGTCGTGGAGATACAACTAACATGTGGCTAAGTATTGAAAGGAACGACAGACGGTCGGGCTCTTGACGGGGCATTCCAGTGGACAAATTGTATATCGCGAAACTCTGGGCACTGTTTGCAAGTCGCGAAAGATTTGAAACACAAGTTTGAGCTTGTTAATCTGGGAACTCGCAATCGAAAAAGTGTCTAAGTATGGAATAGGGAAATGGTGGCCCGGACTTGTTTTCGTTAATATATTGAAATTTGTAATAGCTTTCCCATTACCTCACAAGATCTTCTCTACATGTTTCTGGACAAGTTGTGTAGGGATAGTTAGTCCTCGAGGATTTTTCTTATTAATGATGATCTTTGTGGTTGTTGCATGATTACGTCTTAGCATTAAACCTTTGTTGTTGCATATCTGGAAAGAAGTACGAGGATGGATGGCATAGGAAACAGTGACTAGGAATTGGAGATTTCGTGAACCCGCCAACCCGAGGATCCAAAATAGGGTGACAAGGTATCCCCAGAAGATGTGAGGCCCCGACGGTCAAATTGTATCACTCGAAACATTTGAATGCATAATGTGTAACACGAAAGAGGGGACGATGTCGGAGTCCAGCAGTCAATTTGTATATGGTGGAGGTTCGGGTGCTATTTGTAGTTCATGGAACAATGGAAGTTAATTTAGAGGCTGGAATAATTAATGTGCATTGGGAAGGGTGTGATTGTGGCAGGGATGGAAGAGATCCATAAATGGTTTGGAACTTTTTATGAATTCGGGTAAAGTAAAGCTTGTGAGTTGGAGGAGCTCAGGGTGGAATTGTAGATCAGGGAATTTTTTGGGTGCAAGATGTATATCATGGAACAGGTTGAAAACTTTGGCTAAGTATAGAAAGGAATGGTGGTCTTTCGGAGTACTGTAAATGGCGGTTTAATGTGTGTTAATGGGATATGTCCTCGAGGTTTTTTTGCTTGTTAATGCCAACTGTTTTGTACCAGTGTGTTCAGTTGTCACTAGTAAGACCATAATTACTGTGCATTGGGAAGGGCACGAAGTTAGTGGGGATGGAAGGCAGCGACAGATGCTTTGAAACTTTTGTGAATTTTGGTAGAGTGAAGCTTGCGAGTTTGAGGAGACCATGGTGGAAATGTAGATCATGGAAGTTTTGAGTGCAAGATGTATATCACGGAAGAAGAAGCGGCAAAGTTTGAAAGCGCCAACTCGACAACCCCGGCCATAAAATTGGCTAAGTATGGAAAGGAACAGTGGTCAGTCAGACTTGTCATGTGAGGATATAGATGCAGATGACGATATGTCAGCCTACCAACACGAGAACCCATGATCATAGAAAGGCAACTAAGTATATAACCAGAAAGTGATAATAGACAAGAAGAAGAAAAGAGAAAAAGGGCTAAGTATCTCACAGAACAACATCTATTGTTCATTTATTAATGCCAATATTTTCGAACCCCTGGTGAGTTCTCACTAGTAAAATCATAAATTGCAAATCACAGAATTTTTTTGGGTGCAAGATGTATATGACAGAACAGGGAACATAAGTGTTGGATACCGCAAACCCGGGACCTAGTGGTCAGATAATTGACTAAGTATTGAAAGGGATTGTGATCGGTCAGGCTCATGGTGTGAAGATATAGATAAATATGAGCATCTGTCAATCCACGAATCCAGGAGGCCGTGATCATAGAAATGGGACTAAATATAGAACCACAAGGGGATAATAGAGGGGGAGAAAACAGGGAAAATTTAAAGAGAAAGTGTTTAAATTTATTCCAATAGTATTCATATTAAGATATATTAATAGATTATTTCTAGTCCAAACATAAAGCATATTCCAATTAGTAGGATGTTGTTCAGTTCGCAAATTTCTTTGAAACCCATAAGCAATAGAAAGAAAAAAAAAAGATATATATATATATATATATACATACATACATACATATGAGGCAACATTTTTTATATGCACGGATATTATCAAATAGAAAAAGTTGTAATATATGCAAAATATTGAACAGGAACATGATGTCAACACCTGAGTTGCCTTGTTGAAATAGAGTCATTAATTCATTCTATTTACGGGACCCTGAAGAATGAAAGTAAGACGGGTCCTCCCATTTCTTTCTTAAGTATAGGGACGGCGCCACATAAGTATGGCCTATGAAAAATTATTATTGCATGTAAAATGTAAGGAGCGAACAGAGTAGCCTTTATTTAAATCAAAGTGATGGGCAGCAGAAAGAAAAGCTTTTCATCCATGTTTAACCACACACACAAAAAAAAGTACAAAATAAAATAAAAAACAATACCAGAGATTGGAAAACACCATACAAAAACCTCAAATATTCTATATTCAGATAAATTGGGTTACAAAATACAGCTAAGATCATTTTCCATAATGACTGTGATTGGGGTTGCCGCCGACAAAAAAAAGCAAATATGTACAATAATGAAGCATGTGGACAATCTTTTATATATTTCAACTTGATCATCAAATGCTTGATTGGTAAAAAACAATGAGTTGAATATCAATTTCGGGTATTGGACTTCATTGGTGCTGCCAGCTAGATATATCCCAGCTTTTTGAATAGCTTGTCTCTTCTAGATATGGCCTGCCTACATTGGTTGGTTATTCAACATTTCATACTTTTCTAAGTGTTAATTTCCCTTTATCGTAGAAAACTTGGGGTTTAAGGTGCCTTCCTTGTAATGTTCCTGGTCATCGACATATGAGACAACTTAGAGATGTGATTCAGGCCCAATTCAAAGACAAGGGATTGGTTTTATGTGATGTCAGCTTTGGAGGAAAAAATCATCTTAGCCAACAAAAGCTGAGACAAAAAAAAATTCAAGTATGTTGTGACTGTTATTCTCCCTGTATTTGATCATTTGTTTGGTTGAAAGGCCTGCCTGAATATTTGTATATTGAATTTCTTTGTTTTATTGTTGTAAATTGGAAGGGACGTCCAAGTCACCTGCAAAATGATCCTCTGTTGAAGTACATAGCTTCTTCCAGCAACACAGATCTGGAAAGTGTATCAAATGTTGTATATCACATCAGAATATATCTTTTGCCATAGGGGTGGAAGACATCGCGGCCCATAAAATGGTCTGGAATATTTGGAAGTGACGCCAAATACTACTCCATGCCTGAATATACTCAGAAAGAAATTATAAAATTGGATACTCACAAACGTGAGAAACTATATGCATGTTTGAATCAACGTTCTAAAATTACATAATGTTTTATGCCAAAGTTGTAACAGACTTGACAAATGGCCAGTTTCTATGTCAAAGATTGTTGAGCGACCTCTGGATGTAGTAACAGACTCAACATACAATCAACTTTCGATCACTACTGATACTAATGTGAAGTGTAAGAAGTTGTGATCCCAGGCTCCAGGTAGTTTCACCTTCAGGAATCCACATTAGCGGTGACCCTGGGCTCCAGATAGCTTCGGCTTCGGACATTGACACTGGCAGTGGCAATGGGAACAGTGTTATTGATTGCAGTGTGGCAATGCGGTGAACAAGAAGGGTTGTCATTGTCAAAGAACTTAGACTGTAGGATTTTCATACCTGCAAAGAACATCGACTTTAGTGTTGCTTTGTCACGACAACTATAATGTTGCTCTAAGTCCAGAAATATTTGGACGTTGGGTGTCATGTGTGATAATGACCTTGACATTAGGTACATGTCAGACATCTATTATCTGAGATTGTAGTGTTAATGCAATTTCCATAGTGGACGACAGCTCGATTGCACTGGCACAAGCAATATTAATTGTGTGATTAATTAACATCTTTGAAGGACGTAAATCCCAAACAATGCCTGAAAATTTTTGAACATTCGTGTGTTAAAAAAATAGATTGTTCTATATTTTAAGAAATAAGAAATTGTATTTTCTATGCCTAACATTAGGTTGCACACATAAACCTTTTTAAGTTAACTGAAATTAATATATAGTCAACTCATATTCCCAGAAGCGATCAAATTCCCTAGAGCTAGAGCTAGTTTATTTCCATCATGTTGGTTGGGATAGAAGGATCCACCACCAGGACAAAGAAAGAAGGTAGCAATAAAAGCAGTTGTGCAAACGCAAGCTAGTGATGGAATCACTCTATGACCAGGAAAGCACTTACTTCAAGCATCAAGCAATTCCTTTTTTCTTTTCTTTTTCAAATATCGGATCCACTGCAACATAAGAAATGCATTCTCCTTATTCACAGCAAGGGAAACGCCAGGAATATTGATGTTGGGTGGAAACGGCTCTGGAATACACCACTACATCAAGGTCTCTTCTAAAGAATGAAATAAAATGATTACATGAAGGTGGTAGTAAAAGGTTATTTTCAAAAACCAAATCATTACCTGAACACGCCAAACTTCTTGCAGAAGGTGGTAGTATAAAGTAATCTTCAGAAAGTGTTGCAAAGTCCATAATCCATAATTCCTTCCCACTAACTTTTCCCAGTTACATGTCGATGCAGTCATTAGAAACTTTTGAGAGCATCATTCCCTAGTTATATACCCACCTTCAAGTAGGAGGAGAATATTCGTGCAAATAGGGCCAAGCTCATCGACCCAGATGCAATCATATGCATAGGAATAGTGAAAAAAATATGCAGTAGCAATAGAAATTTGATTGTATGTGGATTTTGTTACTACATCCAGAGGACGGTGAACAAACTTTGATAAATAATATGACTTTATGTCAAGTCTGTTACCACACCCAGAAGTCGCTCAACAAACTTTGAAATAGAAACTTCTGTAATTTTTGGATGTTGATTCAACCACCCATACAGTTTCTCACACTCGCGACGATCCAAATTTATAATTTCCTTCTCAGTATATTCACAAATGGAGTAATATTTGGCGTCATTTCTAAATATTCCATACCATTTTGCAAGCCACGATATGTGCGACTCCTCTGACGAAAGATAAATTCTTGTGTGGTCTGCATAATTTGATACACTTGCAAAATCTGTGTTGTTGGAAGAATCTATATACTTCAACGAAGGATCATTTTGTAGGTGACCTAAAATTCCCTTCCAACTCCCAGTAACAAAGCAAAGAATTTCAACACACAAATCTTCAGGTAGACCTTTCAACCAACCAAAGCATCGAATACAGGGAGAACACCAATCACAGGATACTTGATTTTTTTTGTGTCTGAGTTTCTTTTGCCTAACAGAGTTTTTTTTTCGCTCAAAGATGACATCACATAAAACCATTCCCTCGTCTTTCAATTAGTCCTAAATGGCATCTCTAAGTTGTCTCACATGTCCATGACCAGGAACATTACAACAAAGGCACCTTAAATCCCAAAGTCTTCGATGATAGAGAGAAATGGGAATAAGTATTTAAAATGAACGTTGGAGGATGATAGTATAATCTTCCGTAAATCTTCATTTAAATCATTTTAATGGCATATGCCCTCGATCCTTTCTCTTATTAATGCCAATCTTTTTTAATATGTGTGTTGAATAGTCACTAATAACACGAGTTAACATTCCAATATGCAAGCAGATTCTCAAATATGACAACCTGTAATATATGCACAATATTAAAGAGGGACGTGACGTCAAGACCTCTTTGGATGACACGTTTGTGGATGGAAGCGTGGTAGTACAATATTGAACTGTTACTATGATGATGCCTTTAAAAAACTAAAATAACCAACACTTTTTGCAAATTCAAAATGGACGCAAAAAAAATTATCAGATCCCATAAAATTCGCTTGTTAATGCGTTTTAATGGGAGATGTCCTCGAGCTTTTCACTTGTTAAAGACAATATTTTTGAACCTGTCTTGTGGGTTGTCACTAGTAAAATCATAATTAATGTGCATTGGGAAGGGCAGAAGGTGGCGTGGATGGAGGGGAGCGAAAAATGCTTTTAAATTTTTCTGAACCTGGGAGTGCGTGAACCTATGAAACTTTGAAGACTCGACTAAGTATGGAAAGGAGGGTCGAATAGACGGATGCATCGTAGGTAGCATCAGGGTTGTGAGTTTGAGGAGTCTGGAGTTGAATTGTAGAGCACCGAATTTTTGGGTGCAATATGTATACCCCGAACACGGGGCGCCAGAGTTCGATAGCACCTATCCGCGAACCCACGTTCATAAAATTGGATAAGTATGAAAACGAACAATGGTCAGTCAGACACGTGATGTGAAGATATAGATGGAGATGATGATTTTTCAGTTCGCCACCCCGAGAACCCGCGAGCAAAAAAACGTGACAAAGTATAGAACCATAAACGCATAATAGAGGGGAAGAACAAAAGGGGAAAAAGGGCAAGTTTAGAAGAGGAAAAAGAAAGGGAGACAAGAACTTTATCCCTCACACAACAACACTTATTCTCATAACTATGAATCCATAGAAAGACATTAACTATGGGAAAAACATTCCCAACTATGAAATATAGTTGGAGCTCGGCAAACTCTGGTTCAAGTCAAAAAGATGTTGTTTATATCCACTACCGAATTTTGCATATTATTTTATCTTAATAGTATATTTTGGTGACCTAACTGTAAAACCATGTTCCAATTTGTGTTTTCCAAGTGGAGATGTGTTTGTGAATAAACAAGTACGAAGAGGCTTAATTGCAATTGCAGGGCCTCAACTCTGCAAAGTTGAATCAAACAACAATAAGCAGCATCCAGCGAACCAACAAGCAAGCATCAACTAGTCAACTAGGAATGTCGGTGAAGAACAATATTGTCCAAATTTACTGCAGACAAGATTGTATAAAAAAAATGGAGGAATATATTGTAACAGGCTTGTTAAGCAAACATTTCATGTTGTGAGGCCTAGCAGGTAAACATGCAAGATTGTAAGGACCATGCAAAGGCCTCCCATTGTGAAAACATTTAAGGAAGCTGCAGTTTTTCACGGTTGGAATTCTGCATCCGCAATTGGAACACCTCCATAACACCCACTAACATATAAAAAAGGAAACCGAATTTTCTCTTCGCATACAAACAAATTTTGGAAGAGGATTTTGACTCAGGCATCTCCAGCATTTAAAATTTTCACTTGCAAACTGGAAATAGAAAACAACAAAGAATGAACACGAACGTAAATCTAGAAACAAAACCCACCTGTCAATGGGGAACGACAACAACAACAGCAACAACAATAGGCAAACAAGAAACTAGTCAACAAGCAATGAGTAAGCAACAACCAGTGAACCAGGAACACCACCAAAGAACAATATCACCCATGTTCACTGCAGATAACATTGCAGAAGAAAAAATAAAGGACGAAAATGTATTGCAATGGGCATGTCAAGCAATGCATCAATGCAACCGCAAAAACTGAGACCCACCCGATGAATGGAGAAGGATAGAAGCGCAGCCCCTGGCCCACAAATTGTAACAATAGGTCCAACTACAAATGCAGGACCCCATCCTTGCAAAGTTGAAGCAAACAAGAGCAAGCGGCAAATAACAAGCCAGTGAAGAAGCACCAAAAGGCCCAACTGCAGTTGCAGGACCTCAACCCTGCAAAGTTGAATCAAACAACAATAAGCAGCATCCAACGAACCAAGGAGCAAGCACCAACCAACCGACTAGGAATGCTAGTGAAGAACAATACTAGCCAAATTCACTGCAAACAAGATTGTATCAAAAAATTCAAAGGAAAATGTATTGTAGCACATATGTTAACCAAACATTTCAGGCTGTGAGGACTATCCAAAGGCCTGCCACTATGAAAGCAATTAAGAAAGGTGTAGTTTTCACGGTTGGTATTTTTCAATACTAGGAGTGATCAAAATCCTCTTGTAGACCATCTTACTATGACTAGAGAACCAGGACTGTAATGTTGTCTTCATCTCGTTCCTGATCACCAATGTTTAACACAGAACCTACCTCCATCACAACTACAGTGACATATAGGAAAAGGAAATCATATTTTCTCCTCACATACAAAGATGTTCTACAAGAGGATTTCGACTCAAGCATCCCTAGTAGTCAAATTTATCACCTGCACACTGCAAATAGCAAAGGAAGCTAAACACAGCACCGAAACCCACCCGTCAATGGGGAACGACGGAAGGCTAGTTCCAATCACGGTTGCAGAATCCCAAGCGTGCAAACTGCAACAAGACCAACAGGCAAACAAGAACAACAGCAACGGGCAAACAAGAAATCAGTGAACAAGCAAGAAGCAAGCATGAACCAGTGAACCAGTAATGTCGTTGAAGAACAATATTTCCCATATTCAAAGAACGTTGCATTTAAAAGTGGATATGCTAGGGTTTGATAGTCACGGCGAACTAGGGTTTGACAGTCGAGGCCACAACAGATAACAACATGAGCAGTAAGGGGGGGAGCAAGGGAACCCCCTCATATAAATAGGTAGTGGTGGACAGAGGAAAAGGGACAAGCAGCAGAGTTTTCAAGGCACCAGGGACAGGAACCTCAGGATTAGACCCAGGGAAGCACCAAGAGAGAAGATGGGACAATAATGAGACCAGGGAGGAAGTCGCTAAGGAAACTCAGAAAGAGGCGCAAGAGACTGTGAAGGCTAATGGAACGGAGGGGCGCAACCCCTGCAAGCCCAAAACAACAATGATACCCAAGGTGGTACTGGAGGACCCACAAACGCAACTCTACAGGGACTAGATGAAGACGCATGCACTCATATGCAAATTCATGGGGTTATGGCCCACCGAACGAACTTTGCGCAACTAGATTAAATATCACTTGAAACCAAATGGAGAAGTGGAGCTCCACCTCTGCTCGAAGGGTTTCTTCACAGCAGTCTTTATTAACTTGAAGGACAAGGACATAGTCTTTGATGGAGGTCCATAATTCCATGCCTCAGCGGGACTCTACATGCAACCCTGGAAAGAAAAATTTTCCCCAGAGAAAGAAACTTTCAAAAAGGTACCAATCTGGCTGATATTTTATTCCCTACCTCTAGACTACTGGTTTCCCTCTACCTTTGAAGCAATAGGAAAGAAATTGGGGAAATATCTAAAGACCTCAGAAGCCACCCTAAAAGGAAGATACACCTCATATGCAAGAATTTGCATAGAGATAGACATTTTTGGACCACTCCCAGAAGCCATACGTCTGGAATTCAGGGATGAGGAATGGATCCAAAACATAGACTACAAACAGATCCCCTTTATATGCAAAAGATGCCATGAACATGGACACTTGATCAGAGATTTCCCTCTAAACAAAAAGTAGGAAGCAGCAAATCCCAAAACATAGCAAGACGAGGAAGGGTTTATAACCCCGAACCCCAAGAACAGAGCTAATAAAAATAAAAATAAAACCTTGACAGGAAATACCCAGGAGACCTAGAATACAATGGAAGGAAGGGATAGCAGAAGACAAGGACTCAGTAAAAGTTCCAGAAGTCAAAGACCAAGCAACAAAAGAGCCCACCCAACAGCCAAACAATACAACAGTTCAGGGGAGTTGCGCAACCCCGATGGATGGAGAAACAAAAGACGACAACACCGCCATGCAAGACGCAGAGGGGGATTCAAAAATGACCCCGAGCGAAGTAGGTACAGAAGACCCCAATCTCAAAGACTTGGTGGAAAGGGAAGGCATAGACCTTCTGCACATATTAAAACAATGGAAAAGGCAGGGAGTCGACAACGTACCAACAGAGCAACTCAACTGCATCCAATACCTGTTCCTCCTACGGGAGGAAGCCAAAGCCAAAGGACAAAAACACACACATGGGGAGATAGGACACCTAGGAGTGAAAGCCAGTGAGGGACAAACGCATCTATCACCCAAACGGATGAGGAGGACAAAAGGCAAGAAATCAAACAGCGTACCACTACAGGAGCTAGGAGCGCTATTGATCAACTCGGGCAAGATCAAGAAACTCTTTCCCCACTCTCCCCCACATGTTTAAATGAAGGTCATAACTTGGAATATAAGAGGCCTAAACAGCCTAAGAAAACAAAGAATCCTTAGGAATAAACTAAAGCAAGAGCAACCGGATCTCTATTTTATTCAAGAGATGAAATTTACTACAAACATAATGGAGTCAATAAGTAAACAACACTAGCGCAAGTACAAGATGGTAGCCATCGAAAACCACCAAAGGTTAGGCGACATACTCATGTTGTGGAACCCACAAATCCTAAATTTAATAGCAGTCGAAGCAACCAGGTACACCCTAATGGTGCGCACGCGAATCATAGGAAACACTGAGGAAAAGAAAGGAATGATCTGATACCTAGAAGATATAAAAGGTCGAGCCACCAACCTCCACTAGATCCTGGTAGGGGACTTCAACATTATCACCTCCCTTGCGGAAAAAAAGGGTGGTACGAGAAGACTGGATCGGGATGCGGAGGAAAAGAAAGGAATGATTTGATACCTAGAAGATATAAAAGGTCGAGCCACCAACCTCCATTGGATCCTGGCAGGGGACTTCAACATTATCACCTCCCTTGCAGAAAAAAGGGCGGTACAAGAAGACTGGATCGGGATGCAGAGGAGTTTTCAAATTTTATAGACAAAGGGGAGATCGTAGATTTCCAAACTAAAAATGGCCAGTTCACCTGGAACAACAAACGGATGAACCAGTTTCAGGTAGCTACAAGACTCGATCGATTCCTTATATCGGAGTCAATCATTTTGCAGGGGCTAACCTTAGATTGCAACATCCTACCCTGGGGTGGTTCTGATCACTGGCCAATGCAACTGGAAGCTGGCTTCCAAACAACACCTAAGAACAGACCCTTCAGATTCGCGAAATTCTAGATTGATCACCCGACTTTCAAGGAAAAAATCAAATAGTGGTGGTGGGAGGAGCAACTGGAGCAAGGGACTAGGATTTTCAAACTACACAAGAAACTTAAATACATCAAAAATAAACTCAAGGAATGGAACAAGGAGATCTTTGGGAACATAAACACAGAGAAAAACGACATCGAAAAAAAATTTAAAAAGTCCAAGAAACTTGCATGCAGGAAGGCTATACGGAGGACCGGAAAAGGGAAGAGCTCCAAATGACCCAAGAGTGGGAGGCACGATGCCAGCAGAAGGAAACACTCTGGCGTCAAAAGTCCCACATCCGATGGCTAAAGGAAGGAGAGCGAAACACCAAGTTCTTCCATAGAACAACCATGGTCAGAAGAGCCCGTAACAAAATCCTGAAGATCAAGGACCATGATGGAATCGAGCGCGAGTCCCATCAAGAGATCGAAGGCGCTATGGTTAGACACTTCCACGGGATAGCCCAAGAAGCGGATCAAGACAGATCGGAGGCCATTTAGAGGATAACCCAGCATATTCCACGCTTGGTTACAGAGGAACAAAACATCTTCCTGAACAAACCTATCGCCACGGAAGAGGTGGACCAAGCTCTCCAGGAAATGCCCAGTGGGAATGCACTAGGTCCAGATGGCTTCACTGTGGAATTCTTCAAAGCCTGCTAGGAAATCATCAAACATGACATCTATAAGGTAGTAGAGGACTCTAGAAGGTCTGCCTCCATCCTTAAAGCACTAAACGCAACCATGATCAACCTAATCCCCAAATAAAATGAAGCCAAAACCCCATACCGGTACAAACCCATAGCACTTTTCAATGTGATCTACAAGATCATCTCCAAAGTCATAGCAAATAGATTGAAACCCCTCCTACCTTCACTGATCTCGCAAGAACAGGCAGTCTTCATGGAAGGTAGACAAATAATGGACAACATCATCCAGGCCCATGAGATCATTCACACCTTAAAACTTCAGAAGATGGGAGGAATGTTAATACAACTAGACCTAGAAAAAGCTTATGAAAAAATTAGCTAGCACTATATGATCAAGACCTTGGAAGCCTTTGGTTTTACCCAGCTCTGGATCAGTTGGATTGTCAGTCTAGTATCCACAACAAGATACTCACTACTAATCAATGGAGCCCCGCCAAACCTTTCTGTCCCATGAGAGGGATCAGACAAGGAGACCCGTTGTCTCCTTTCCTGTTCATTATGATGATGGAAAGCCTCAGCCAGAGCATAAAGAACGCAACAGCAACTGGGGAAATAACAGGGCTAAAACCTTTCGAAAACTACCCTACTTCAACCCACCAATAGTTTTTGGATGATACACTACTCCACGGCATACCCATGGTCAAGGAAGCCAAAGCCTACATATGCATCCTAGAAGATTTTGGGGAAGCCTCGGGCGTTGAGATCAACCACTCCAAGTCGATGATCTTTTTCTTTAATACCAATCCAGCTATCCAAAGGAATTTGATCAACATTCTAGGTTTTGAACGGAAAACACTTCCAACCAAGTATTTGGGGATTCCTTTGACAGACAAAGTATATAAGTTTTCAACTTTGGAAGGAGTAATAAAATGGCTACAGGAGCGGGTAAAAAACTGGACGTATAAGTCCCTTAACCTAGCCGGCAGACTGATCCTAACCAAGACTGTTTTACAAGCCATCCCAACCTTTATGATGTCAGTCTTCCCCACTCCACAGGGGATCCTACAGAAAATCAGATCCATCCAGAGGGACTTCCTGTGGCGAGGTGTTTAAACAAAGAAAAAATGGGCCGTGGTGGCCTGGGAGAAAGTCTACAGGCCAAAAAGCAACGGGGGCTTGGGGCTACAAGATCCACAAACGACCAACAATGCATATGGGGTGAAACTCTGGTGGCAGTGGGTCAAAGAAACTGCAACACCTTGGGTAAACCTATGGAAGGCAAAGTACGCACCAGACACCCGCGACCAGGACAGAATCTGCTTTGGAGGAACCAGGGAAGGCTCAGCCATTTGGAACCTAGCCTGGTGCAACAAAACATGGATTTAGACACACAGTTTTTGGGAAATCAGGAATGGCAGAACAGCCAGATTATGGGAGGACGCTTGGTAGCAGGAACCAAAGATGGAAAACCCAGACAGAGGGATACTCCAACAAGACCTCATCACACAAGGAAAAATCAACGTCTATCAATACTGCAAGCAGGGAATAGACAACAACAAATGGAGAATATGGGACAAGATTAATCCTCAGAACAATGAGATACCCGCAACAACAATAAAAGAGGTGGAGGAGGAACTGGGAAGAAGGAAAATAACAGTCACGGAAGGAGAGGACCAGTTGAGGTGGGGCAAAAAAGACGGAGGGGAATTCAACCTAAAAGAACTCTGGCACTATATCACGGACCCAGACCAAGACGACCTGGCACAACACTGGAATAAGATCTGGAACAGCCCCCAATGGCCAAAGATTAAGATCTTCCAGTGGCTAATATTACACAACCGCATCCTAACTTGGGATAACCTAAGGAAAAGAGGTTCAACCAGTCTGTAAAGATGTCATCTTTGTCAAACTCAGAAGAAACAACCAACCATCTCCTTGACGACTACGCCTACACTGCGGAACTGTTGGACTGGGTAGCAAGTATATTCCGCCAGTCCGACAGGATCCGTGGTAACATTGCCACAACAATCAAGCTCTGGAGAGAAAACTACAGCGACCAAGAAGAGGTGAACCTTTCTTGGACCCTCACCCCAAGAATGATCATATGGTCGATATGGAAGGAAAGGAACCAGTGCATTTTCAAAAACTAAAGCTGGCCAGAAGGGAAGATCAAGGAAACAATAACCTCTATGATACGTGAGACGGTGATGAGCCGCAACTACCAGGAGGGTAGAGCGCAACCCACGGATCGGGACTCCTGAGTCCTAGAGGTTTTCCAACTAACAGGTGGGCGCAACCCCAATCCAAACAAACAGCAGCCAAAACTCCAAGTAGGTGAGTGCAACTGGAAACCGCCACCTTCAGGCTCCCTCAAGTTGAATTTTGACGGGGCGGCGAAAGGCAACCCAGGAAGAACAGGTTTGGGAGGAGTAATCAGGGATAGTAAAGGGAACATCATACGACTGTACGCCGGAAGCCTGGGCAACTCAACAAATAACGCCGCAAAATTTGAAGCCCTGGAGACAAGCTTGGAGATTCTCAGCCGAGAAAGGATGACGAATGCCATAGTGGAAGGAGACTTTGCGCTAGTCATCAACACAGTGAGAAAACTCCAAAACGGTACCAGAACAGGTAAAATCCAGAGGCACTTGCGATTGGCCTACCTACTAAAAAAAATCCAGGAGCACTTGCGAACATGGATCATTGTGGAATTACGTTGGGTGAGGAGGTCAGCAAATGGACTGGCATATAGAATAGCAAATGAGGGGGTCGAGAACGAAGGTCCAAAACTAGACACAATCTAGCGCAACATCCCGCAAGGTCAATTCCGGGCAGACTACACCCAACTTGTGGCAAAAGACTGGGACAACAGGAGTAGTATGGAAGATTATGGCAAGAATGGAGGTGCAACATACACTGAAGGACACGTAGGTCCCAGACAGGATTTGATGGCCCACCAATCAAATAAGGTTACAAATGCAAACGCAGATCACACATCAAGCGAAGGTACGGCACTACGGTCCCGTGAATAAAAAGAAGTACAGAAGTTACCCATTGGAAAGCAGAAGAGATAACTCGCAGGCAACAAAGGATGAAGGAAGACAGGTCACACTAGGGCCAAGTAGGAGCACACCTCACCTAAGTATAGAGATGGGACGGGGAAAGGGATGGCGTACAACGAGCAGGGAAAATCATTGGCGCGGGGATAACAGCAAGATCATCAAGTGCACACGATCTGGAGCAGAGGATACTAACGGGCAGGACCACCTTGAAGAGCAGGCCATGATTGCAAGGACGGGACTGCAGCTGGGTTGGCTCCATAAAGGTAGGGACACCAAAAATTACCACAGAACGAGGCATCGCAATTACAGGGGCCACCTTACTTACCAGAAGGGGGTGAAACAGAACAGGGAAAGAACCCAACGTAAGAACCACCACCTGCAAGTGAAGATGGTACGCATGAAGAAAACCAGTAGCAAGAGAGGCCCCCAGGGGAAGGAACCTCCACAAAGCGCCCGACGGAAGACAAGAATCGAACAGGCAGCCAAGGAAGCAAAGAGCACCTTCCACACGAAGATAGACGCCAAGGGGAAGAAGATCAATAAAAGATGGGAGGGCGAAATCAACAACGCCCGCAGAGGCAAAGCTTGGTCAACACTAACCCAGGAAGCAGGGGGGATACGGGACCCCGGAGCCACACAACCGAGGTTAACCCTCTACCACAAAACGGTGGAGGAAGCTTGGAGAACCAAAATGCTGACAGGAAAGATGTGTGCGGACCGAGGGGAGACCAACAGGACGGAAACCAAAGAGCAGAAGAAAGAGCAAACAGGAATTCTCAACCGCCTCAGTAACCTGGAGGCGGGGGTAAAAAGGCTGGTGGAGGACCAGAAAAGACAACAGGAGAAACTGGAGCGGATGGCAGGGCAATTTCATCTCTATCTACGCTACGTTCACCATATAGATATCACTCCAGCCGACAGAAATGGAACCCCAGCATGCATCAGAAAGCTACGTCTGGTGGAACAGAGGGAGGAGGACACGACACAACAGGAAGGGGATGAAGAGCACCCCATCAACCTAGACTAGCCTAGATCATGTCTCTCAGAGTAGGAGTTAACCCCGCTATGTTTAGACTTTTTGTTTTCTTTTGATAAAGTTTTTAGACTGGATTATGGTAGCCTATGTTGGTTTCCCGTGATGACGACCCAGACACTTTTTGTTTATTTTCAGATATTGCATTCCAGAGGCCTTGGATCTGGTTTTCGTTCAGGCAGATCCTGGGAGTCCAAGCATCAGTTTTGTACTATAACCTTATAACACAATATAGATTCACACACTCATTTACCAAA
>SNQJ01S0024323.1:186291-198440 GCA_010110895.2 Picea sitchensis
GCTTTATTCCATTAGTTGTAATTATACCTCCTAGTCTCCTATATATACCAAGGAGACATTTTCATTTGGAATCATCTTGTACTTGAACATTTATGTTGGGTAAAAGGAGGTTTCCCCCTCGAAGAGGCTTATTATCTAAAATTATCTCTTTTTCAAGGCATTGAGTACTTATTCTGAGGTTTTTCTAGGCTATATTGATATTTGGTTCTTAACATATGGTATCATAGCTCAAGGTTTTGGGGTTTCGCTACTACATATGAGATACCTTGGAATTTTCTCTATAAATTTGTTTCTACAATGTTTCAGAAGGAACCGCTTGGAGGATATTTAGTATATAGATCAAGGTACGTTGGGTTAAAATTTCAGCTCTTGAGGCCTTATACTTTCGGAGATACATCCTATGCAAGATAGGGTTCTGAAATCATCCTGAACTGAGTCATTGTGGAATTTTCGCTGGTGGTATAACACTTCCTTTCATACTGCAAAAAAAATGACACCATTTATGACACTCTATGGATACCACCCTCCTTCCATAACTTCTTCTCTAAAAGAAAAATCTAAGGTTCAGGCAGTGGAAGATCACATCGAGCATCAACAACAAGTTCTCCAAACCTTAAAGGACAACCTGACCATGGCACAAAATCGCATGAAACAACAAGTAGATAAAAATCAAAGTGAAAGAAGTTTTGAAGTAGGGGATTGGGTGTTTTTAAGACTACAACCATACAAACATATGTCCCTCAAGCAAGCCAAGAAGGATAATAAATTATCACCAAAGTACTATGGCCCTTATATGGTGTTGCAAAAGATTGGTACTATGGCATACAAATTGGGGCTGCCTGCATCTTCNAAGATTGGTACTATGGCATACAAATTGGAGTTGCGTACATATTCATGAGTACACCTAGTTTTCCATGTTTCATGATTAAAAAAGGTTATAGGCAATAATATCCCAGTTCAAACTATATTTCCAGAACTTGACGAGGAAGGAAAAATCATATTGGAGCCTGAAGCCATCACTGACATAAGAATTCACCAGCTGAGGAATAGATCCATTTCAGAGTATCTCATTAAATGGAGGAAACTATCGGCTGAATATTCCACTTGGGAAGATGATTCTTTTATACAAAAGCATCCAGAGTTACTCAAGCATTGCATACAACACTTGTCTCAAGGGGAGGGGCATGTTAAGCCCTAATATTGGCTCATTACCCATTAATTGGGGCATATTACATTAGTAATGTTATTTTATTTATGTCGGCTTTATTTCATTAATTGTAATTATACCTCCTAGTCTCCTATATATACCAAGGAGACATTTTCATTTGGAATCATCTTGTACTTTAACATTTATGTGGGGTAAAAGGAGGTTTCCCCCTCGAAGAGGCTTGTTATCTGAAATTATCTCTTTTTCAAGGCATTGAGTACTTATTCTGAGGTTTTTCTAAGCTATATTGATATTTGGTTCTTAACATAAGACAGAGTAATGTAACACTTTCAATAATTCAAACCAACCATAGATAATGCATGTGCATCCCTTTCCAAAGCCCATTCAAAATTGAAAAGAATTGCAATGGTGCTTAGGCAAGTAGGAAACTTGAAAGTGAAAAACTTAACATTAAGAAAGGAAAACAGGGGTCTCAAACAAAAAATTCAGTTCAATTATGAAGCTAGAAGGAGGTTAGAACTATGAAAATGTTGTAAGTACACAGAAGGTTAAAGGACAATGGGAAATTATTGAGGGATGACACAAAATTAGTTTTCATCCTCCAACAATGTTTCATCCACCACCTAAATGAATGTTTTTGAAGGAATCAAACACACTACACAAAGTCTACAGGGCATGCTACACAAGTTTTGGAAATGATTGTTTTTGAAGTTAACTTCAAGATTGTGTTTAGAACAACTGGAGATTATTTTTGAAAAAATGAAAGAGTATTTTCTCAAGAATGGACCGCAAAAAAAACTCCTCTCTCATTTTTTACACAAGTGTCATAGTTTTGGATATTTAAATGAATCTTTATAACCTATTTTTCCAGTTTTAAGCATTTAATATTTTCTTGTTTTAGTCATCATATTTGGGCATGGATCCCGAGAATATGGAGAATACGTTTAAAAAAATGGAAGAGGTTTTTCTGAATAGCAGGTTTATATCCAAAAACCTTTCCCATTTTTGTAAACAATATTGTTATTTGAGAGATATGATGTTATATTTGACCCCTATTTTCCAACAAAATGAATTTTCTATTTTTAGCAAGTAGTATAGAAATTTTCATCTTTTTTATGTAATCAGATCCAAAATCATAGAATAGTAGGGGAGTTCAAATTCTCTAGCCTAGTAAGGTAGTTTATCTATATATTGGAGCATTTTATGGTGCTCGGGGGGTTGTATTGATGAAGAAAAAACTTTGTTGTAATTGAACTTTAGGTAAAGTGATTAATCCAGAAGTATGAGTTTATCATTCCAAGGATTCATGTTTCTTTCCTTTTTTGGTGATGTGATATTCCTTTGTTTATGTATTTTTCTTTATCCAATTTATTTATTTCAATGTATTATCTTCAAATGTTCAACTTTCAGGTTCAGAATTCATGGTTGCATGTTTTGTTTGATCACACTAAACATTCATGAAATCAGATATGAGATTCATCCCCATTAGGTGCCTTGTGTTTGATGGATTGCCATCCCTACTTATTCCAAATTGATCTGAAGTTAGACATAAGATTCATCCTTATTACATTCCTTGTGTTTGATGGATCATTCTTTTCATTTCTTCCAAAATATATGTTGCAAATTAATAACTAGAAGGGAGGGCTATCTTGACCTTGGATTTGGTTAACTCATTTAAAGAGGTGATTGATTACTTTGGTATTTTTGTTTTAGATTCCATGCCCAATGGATTTTTTTTCTTGTCTGACCTAAACCCCATTTTTCAATCCTATTCTTGTTAATGATCTAGCCATTTTTCTTGAGTAAACAACTAGTTATTGAGGTGAAACTGGGTGACTGAGTTGCATGAGAGATTCCTCTCTGCATTGCAAGGGATAGCTTCCAATCCTAAAGATTGGTTTTAGGTTACCTTGGTTTTTCTTTGACACAACCCAAAGAAATTACCGAGTGATAACAAATACCAGGGCTAGATATAACTCCACTTATTTAAAAAAAAACCTAAGTTTATGAGCACAGCCTAAAGACTCAAAACCTATGACCTATAAACCTTATGAATAAAAAAAAAAAAAAAAGTGACTCTTTTTGACCCCTACAATTCTATGTGCTAAAAATATGATTATATTGATTTTATTGTAACTGCAAGGCTTCCTGCAGAGCCTCGGCCCGACTTTGGAATTTTTGTTGGCTCAAAGGATACTTCAAGTGTGGAAATAATGAATTAACAAACAAATGTCTATGTTGCATATCAGTAATAGGGAACTTAAACTTACCTTTTAACCTTTTGAACTTCTGATCAATTTCCCATACTGATTCTCTTGGCTTCTGCTTAATCTCTATCATCTCATTCATGAACTGATCCTACGAGATTGGTTTTTGAAACTCATTGATCAATTGCTTCTTCACATCTGTGACAGTTGTAGGTACTCTCGTATGGATATTTATTACGAGACCCATATACCAATCCAATGTGCGGTCTCTAAATGTGATTTCCAATTATGCAACCTTTGTATCTTCATATGTAATATGATTGGCTGCAAAAATATTCTCACAGATAAAAAATGTTTCTCTGGGTCCTCTGACCCTTCTCCATGAAACTAAGGTAACCTAATAGTTGGATCTTTTCCCACCATTGTGAAGCTTGTTGTGCTTCCACCTCTGTACAGTGTAGAAACTTGACTGCTACTAGCTGAAATACTTCCACTTGAATTATACCCTCATCCAAAGATCCTTCTACCACTAATTACTTACTGGTTAATCAATTTTTCTTCTTCATATGTCTCATTAACACATGAGCTTGTGGGTTCCACACTAATTTGGATCTAGAATGGAGATCCTTTTTCTGCATCGGAACCTTGAACTTTGGTTTTTCTCCCATATGTGGTGTGCAATATTTCCTCAATATACCTCAGTGCATGGATATCCTCTAACTCTTCCTAATAAATGTCCAAGCCCTCTCGCTCAACTACTTCGCTCTTCCTACTATTGATATTATACTGGTAGGGTCGTTCGTTGTGCATCACTCCTAGTTCACTCAATATTTCCATGGTTTGTTCCTTATCCATCATGATAGGGTCGATTGATTCCTTCTTTTGGCCTCTCTCTTGAGACTTTTCCATATCTCAAACCTTTCTTAGTGCTTCCCCCAGTTCCCCCATGTGCATAGAGTGATCTAGTTGTTGATTCCATGGTCATCATGCCTTTATCCTGCAATAGAATCTTGATCGATGTTTAAAGTGACATGATTTACCTCCCTCTTGGTCCCTTCAATAAATACTGCTCTACAGTAGTATATAACTTCGTTGTATCTACTGCAAACTCAATAATAAACCCTACAATAATATTGTCTAACTAGAAATCTATTGTGTTATCACATATAGCCATCAAGTCCGGCAGGTCATCCAAGTTCATGGTCTGCATAGGAATTGTCCAAGCGCAACATTCAAAGCATCCCATTTCGGGCTTAAAATTCAAGAAGTGGGTAGGCTTATTTTTCCAACGACAGAGATCCAAGGAGCAGTTCGGATTAACAGCTCCCGTGTATTCTGCATGTCAAAGTTGCGCAAGTTATAGTGCCAGACAGAAGCCCTGGAGTTAAATATCAGGTGCCACACACCCTTCTCCATCGGATGATCATGATTTACTTCGGGACTTTGGGCTTCGGGATTTTTAGCATCTCCACTACTAATTTCATTCAGAGTAATTTCTCTTGGAGTTGCAGATCAGGCACCATGCATCCTCCAGAGCGGACGACCACAATTTACTTTGGGACTTCAAGCTTTGGGAGTTTCAACATCTCCGCTCCCAGTTTTATCCAAAGTAATTTCTCTAGGAGTTGCAGATTGGTCAACACTCATCCTCTGGAACGAACGGTCAATATTTACTTCAGGATTTCAAGCTTTGGGAGTTTTGGCTTCCCCGCTCCCATATTCTTATGAAGTAATTTCTCTCGAAGTCCATAGATATCTGCCACGTATCCTCATCAAATTGATGGTTATCGTTCACTTCAGAGCTTCAACATTCATTTCAGGACACCACGTCAGATCACCCTCTGGGAAGTGTTCTTGTTCAGAAATTAGCGCCATATCTAAAGCGTGGTTAGAAGCATCCTAGAGTTGTTGGTCATATAAACTAAGAAGAGGTTCCCAAATCATGGACTGGGACTGGATCAACAACCATGCTCCATTGTGGGGACTCAACATGCTCGAAAAAATAAAATTCTTGAGTGGTCCTGCAATCGAAACCATGGTATAGTGTAAGAGATACGTCGCGGGAGGTGGTGAATTGCGGGCTCACAAGCGATGTGAATCAAAACCTCTTATGATGGCCCTGCAATCACGTTCTTATATAATGAAAAATATGAGAGTAGCGCATGGAAAACCCCTAGGCATTAAGCCTCATCTTGATCTCGATGAGAGATAAGTTAATGAAAAAGGAGTGGTGGTTGAAACCTCGACTCACTCCATAAATAGAAGGCGTGGAGGGTTTGGCCATGGAGACAGAACTGTCGGCTCGAGGTACCATGATGGATATTTATTTCCTGTAGGCACATGCTGAGCTAGTTTTATGTCAGACAAGAGGATACACGCATAGTCTGACAGAAGAAGGCATAGAGGAAAGCATTCAATGAGATAGCCAGGTCACACTCCTAGCAGTTGGGGACTGATCTGAGTATAAATCGATCAGTTCAATATTTTGTAAAGGGGGGTGTTCTTTAGAGGCTGGAGAGTCGAGTGAGTTTCAGGAGAAGGGCTCTATGATTTTTCATTTTGTAGGCCTGAGGGCTTGGATTGTAAATATATGTTATTGAAGATTCATTTGAATCATTTTTATAAGACTGTCTTCTTAGTTTACACGCTATTTATGTTTTCCTTCTTTTATGAATGTAATCTCTCTGATTTATGGATTCCTGAGGCGATGGATGTTTTGTTGCTTTCATGCCCATATTTCATGGTTCATTTGATTTTCTTTGTTTTCCTTCTTGTCTTAATGTAATCTATATGATTTATGGATCCCTGAGGTGATGGAGGTTCTGTTGCTATCATGCCCATGTTTCATGGTTTGTCATATTTTCTCTATTTTTTTCATTGTTTGGATGTAATCTGTCTGATTTATGGATCCCTGAGGTGATGGAGGATTTATTGCTATCATTCCCATCTTTCATGGTTCACCAGATGTTTTTTGTCTTCTTCTCCTCATCACCACATTAATCCTTTTGTCCAATAGGCGGTTTAAATGCCTTCCTTATCCACGATACTTATGACTCCATAGCCCAATGGTCCTGAACTGATTTGCAGTTACGCATGTTATCTTTTCTTCTCTCTACAATTTCGCTGATCCACCTTCTCAAACCATTTGAATCCTTTTACTTTTATTTTGATGGGTACTGAGATTATCCTCTTGCAGTCAAAGGGTGACTCTCAGTGCTAACATATTGCACGTGTGAATTTATTATTAACCCTTTCCAACTGCACAATATTCTCATTATTCCACTCTACTTGTCTGATCCAATTAGTGGGATGAGCATCCTTCAACCTCAATATCCACTCTTGCAACAATTTTGGAAAATAGCATAAGAATGCCTCATGTAAATCAGTAAACACATACCTCTATAAATATTGGCATAGTGTATACTTGTAACTTTTGTTATCTTTCTGTGCAAACATTAGTTTCTTTGTATCCAACCATATTTCAATATCTTGCTTTGCAGGGTTCCATGGCTTCAACATCCCCTTTTACAATTTCATTATCCTTCTCCTCAGATCCCTTCCAGGTTTTTCTTCTGAGTTCTAGATGACAACATAACCATTTGTTGGATGTATGGGTTGACCTAGGTTCTACCTTAGTTTATCCATCAAAACCCTAGAAACTATTGACCCCTCTAGTAAACTATAAGGAAACACTATGCACGTAGTGCACATCACAGTCTCACATGAGATGGCTTATGGGTGATTGCATGAATCAGATTTTTGCAACCATGGAAGGGATGTTGTTCCTAGGGATTCCAGAACTAATATTGTTCCTATTATACTTAAACATTCATTATTCATTAGATTTACCATTCAATTAACCCTTAACATTCATTCTGTATAACTTATCTCACGCGCATTGTAAATTAACCTTAATAGATTTATTCCTTTATTCATTCATTCAACATAATAAGCATTTCAACACATAAAAGGAACCATTCCACACAATGACAAAGTATTTTATAGTGGTTCACTGCCACAGGCTATGTCCACAAATATATTTTGCTTCTTATTATTCTCCATCAAATTTTTTGCGTTGCACACATTACATCAAAAGGTGCATTTTGAATGCACAAATATAGGTGAGGAGGACTAGTTTCACACAAATCTCCATGGATTGCAACCTGACCCTCAGTTATAACTTCAAAACTTGACTCATCTCTAAAACTCAGAAAGGTTCTCAAAAACACTTCCACTTATGCTAAAAATGATAAGACAACGATACCATGCCTCTAGCTACATCATACATCTTCTATTTATACTACAAAATGTGGGTAAAAACCATTACACCATACCCCAAAACCATAAACCTAATGGATTAGGATTATCAACATAATAACCACCTGTGTGTGGTTGGTCTTCATTCCTTTCTTTGACCTTGTGCTTCTTCTCCTTAATTCCCAGTGTGTTGCTTCCTCTTCCTTTTGTCACGTTGCTTTCTCCTCATTTCCTGGTGCGTGCTCCAACTATCCACCAAAATAGTTGTGTTGTATCTCAAAATTATCCTTCTCCAATAGTTCCTTTGGATGAAAACTTCTACTCTCCTAACCCAGCCTCTCATGCCTATATTCGTTAAGGGTGGTTGTTTGTTCAACCATCAATCCTTCCTTATTAACTTATTTTCCTTCATATCAAGGCTGAGGGAAAAATATGAATATTTCTAAAGCAATACATCAACAAAATGGCTTGGCCCTTTATCCTAATAAACCCTTCTCTCATTCCTCTAGTGGTATCATGGCTCGTAAATTCAAGGATTCCCCCCACATTCATTTGTTGGCCTTTTCAATTAAGCAATGATACATTTACAATATTCCATTGCATGGAAATCACTAATTATGATTAATTACAAGCTCGGGGAAATAAGGGCATTATAATCCCCTCCCCTTTAAAGCAACATTGTCCTTGGTGTGTTATAAAAAAGGATCATAGAGCACTAAAATGAAAAAAATGCGGAAATAAAACATAGAAGATACACAATACAATAGAGACATAGATATATGTGGTTCACCCAATGTGGGCTATGTCCACTAGAGAAATTGCCAGGGCCTTCTTTTATTATTATCAAGTAAATGAAGGGATACAACCTACAACACATCCTATGTAACTCCCTGTTCTTTCTCAATTAGTCTCCTCTCTTAGAATACAATATTCACACTCATCTATCACCGCAATAAAATTCCCTCATACAGAAAAGAGGGTTTCATTCTAGGGAAAAAGACCCTAACATAAATTCTATTGCTAGATCTGTGACCTTATAATGAATGGTTCATATTGACTACGAAATTACAATATTTGTGTATCTGACAGTTTCTTTGAACTGCATATGAATTAGGAAGATACTCATGCTCCACAACAAATATGGTGTTCTTTCTCAGTATGTCTTCCATACCTTTATCCTTTAGTTGTGTCAGCATCATCTTCCTCTTTTTCATATTCTGGTCCTATCCCAAACTTTGGCATTTCATAACATGCCTACCACAATGTTGAGGAAAACATATGAAGAACCTTACTCAAGCATTTTGAGATCTTGTTAGGCTAAGGAAAGATAGTTGGGAATGTTACTCGGGTTTTATAGCCTTTAATTCAAAATAATCTCTTAATCCACAGGTAATAGGTACTAGGGACTAAGGCTAACTTTATATGTTATATGTAACTGTGAAAAATAAAAAAAGTAGAGATATACATAAGTGTGTACGGGAAAAGAGACGAGAATAAAAGTAAAATCTGAACAATATCATTAAGAGACGCATGTAAAATTGAAATAAAAAATCTGATTTTGATATTAATTTCATTATGAGATACAAAGAATATTATCTTTACAAACCTCTACGAGGGTGGGAAAAAAGTCAGATTCAGAAGTCTCTGATGGACACCATACAAAAAGACTCTTACAACAAAAGAAACCGAAGCTAAAAATCTGGATTATCTTTCCATAAAAGTGTTGTCACTTGACTCTGCAAAATATCTTTTATCAGTTATGAAATCTAATCCATAAATAAACAAGAACACATAGACTGCCAAGAAAAATCTTAACCTTTAGAAACAACTTGTTGAAATATATGATTTAGTTTTGAATCATGCTTCCTTCAATAAGATCTTGTGGTCATCAAGATGGTTTAGCTTTCTAGTAAACTCAGAATGAATGAAGAAAAATAAATATCTCACAAGTATAGAGCAAACCTTATATCAGAAGTTCCCTTTTTGTTCTCTCTTCCTTTGTCTCTTCTTTTGATTGAGCTTTTATTCTTCTTCAAACAAGTTATGGTAGTTCAACTACCTTTCTTTTGTTAATCTTTAGTTAGATTGACCACTAGTTTGAGACAAATAGATAATAATAAAATAAATATGGGTCTACTAAATAATAACTAAATGGGTGGGACCCCTAATAACTTTGTTAAATTATGACTCATCCTTGTTACTCCCTTTATATTGACTTCAATAATCAACATAATGTGAAATATAATAACCCAAAATATGCTCAAATACTTTCCTTGTAACTCCCATTCATATAAATAGTCAAGTATTTTATCATTAAGAAAAATAAATATGACTATTGACCAAAATAGGACAATATCCACATTGTCCAAAACATTATGTCTAAATATATGCTTGATGTCCAAAAAGAAAAGTCTGTTATCATATTAATAAAACCATCAAATCCATATTTTCTATGAGAGGCGATTTTCCTTTTTTCACTATTTCCCTCCTTTGATCCTTTTGTTTTCCTATCTTATTTACCATTCTTAGGATGATTGGAGCCTTGGGGATTGTTTTTTCTGATGAGATGGGAGAAATTGTCTTTGAGGTGGAGATGGGAGGACACTAATTTAGCGGAATATTTGGAAGAGTTAGGGGAATTGGCCACTTTTTTCCCTTTAACAATCTTTGGTTCGAGCATGGTATTTTTGAGCCTTTTTCTTGCATGTGAGGACTAGGTTGGCGAAACAATGCGATAGTATTGGGAATTTGGATTGAATGGCGATGGAGGAGGAGGAGGAAATGGAAACGATATTGTATGCCAACCATTATGATGTGCAATAGTTTGATGGTCGATCTCTTTCCAACCATCATTGGCAGGTGGTTCTAGTTGCATAGAAACATTAGGGGTGACATAGATACTAGAGAGGTTTTTTGTTTTTTGGAAAGGAGGCCTCTCAGGCCGGGGTTGGAGATTCCATTGGACAACTAGGTTGAAGAATCCATCTTAAGAAATCTGATTTAGTTCTTGTGGATAAAATTCAAAATGTATTGACAATCATGGCCTTCTATGGCCTCTTTTCCAATTGCTTACTCTACTTCTATTTGCACCTCTTCCCTTGCTTCCCTTGCTAAAAAAACTCATCCTGAAGCAATATTTCAATCAAAATATGAAAATTTTTAACAATCCATTCACTAATACTCGACCTAAATAAAATCAAGGTGTTGGATCTATTATTGACATCAAAATCATATGCAATCCATCCATTGATACAATCCACCAAATATTGAATTTAATAATTAATTGCAAATGAATAGGGAATTACAGGGTTATTGGGAACATGGGGGGATTTGTAATGAATAAACAATTATATCATGATGGGAAAGAACAAATGGATATTGTTCAAGAAAAATGGATATCCTTTCCCTTATAAAATAATTCCTTCATATTGAAACCTTCGCTCAAATCATTATCCAAATCCTTTGAATGAATTTATAATAACATAACAGGGAAATGAATTAAATGTTATTAGGAGAATGATGGGAATATACTGAGAGAAAAGTGATATCATGGATAGGAGTAAGATGGTTATTGTTCCTTTAAATAAAATATCATTCATTAATTCTATAGTTCATAATAATATTCTTTGCTGCAAATATTTTACCACTATTTGCCAAGCTGATTTAGAAAGCAAGAATCCCCTTAACCAAATATTATTTGAGCCACAACCATTTATTTTATAACACTTCATCATACAACATCCATGAACTACAACCTTTAAACTGTTTAACATCAAATTCAAGGAAAATTCCAGAACTGCCAACTTTCCTAATCTTCCTTTTCTTTTTTCAAAACCATAGATGTTCTTTTAAAATTGTAAAGTGATATGTAGGATACCAATAATAAACAATTTTGGCTTGGAAATAATCATAACTAAAATATTTTAAATCGGCATGAAATACTGAAAGGAATCACAAGGACCTTTCAATAGTGCGTCAAAATTTTTGCTATAACCTCAAATCATTAGCAACAAAACCAAAGTGGCTTGAAAACCCCATTGTGAGTTTAATAATCAACAACTCATATTAACTTCATAAGTCAACCAAATTCCTCGTGGATAAATAACACAGTCAGCCCACGATTTTGCTGTTTCGAATCAATTTTATGACTATTGGGGAAAGAAACAAGACTTCAAATTATTTACATGCTCGAATTCAATGGGAAACAAGGCCTGCAATGAAACAGAGTAGGTGCGAGGTTTGTAGTGCATCCCATAAGCACAGTGATAGTAATTCCTTCCCAAAAATAGTTTCTTGGCAAACTTCCAAGGTGACAACATTTCCACATACAATTTTTCCAAGGTATGGGTCTGGCTAGGGTAATGTAAGAAACCTTCATTTCCCTTTTATTTTAAAGAAAGAGAACACTTTAGAAATTAGTCATATAATATGAGAGAACACAAAATTAATTGATGTAAAAACCTTTGCCAATAGTACAATTTCCAACGTTTGTTCCAAATGTAACCAAACCATATAAT